>JAUPMG010001324.1:0-11738 GCA_031762675.1 Pachysandra terminalis | reverse complement strand
TTTGTGGAAATGGGTTTTTACCTTTAGATTCTTTGAAGACATCTTTTCCCACTCATTTGATACAATTGGCCTTTTACACTACAACATTGTTGGTTCTGCTTTAGTTTTGTATCTTTGTCATGTCTTAAAAGTAAAACGTTTTCTCATAAACAGTCTTTTGAATCTCATGATTCCACTAACAATTTTTTATTTTTATTTTGTGGAAATGGGTTTTTACCTTTAGATTCTTTGAAGACATCTTTTCCCACTCATTTGATACAATTGGCCTTTTACGCTACAACATTGTTGGTTCTGCTTTTACATCCCAAGTTCCATGTCAGTTTATCTCTTAAACACATTTAACTTCTTCCCTTTTAGATTCCACCGAGTTTCTTTCCATAATGCTTTCTTCTCTTCCTTCTTCGAAGGCGAACATCCATCATCATCATCATCATCATCCTTGTTGCATAGCTAGACTTTCTCAAGAAAAGTAAATATATTTATTTAGAAGAATGTTATTCCTGTTCCTGAGGAAAAGAGTTCATGTTATAGAAATGGTTAAAATCCTCCTCCGGGTAAAGTAGATACCTGTTCCTATGTCAGTTTATCTCTTAACACATTTAACTTCTTCCCTTTTAGATTCCACCGAGTTTCTTTCCATAATACTTTCTTCTCTTCCTTCTTTGAAGGCGAACATCCATCATCATCATCATCAACCTTGTTGCATAGCTAGGCTTTCTCAAGAAAACTAGTAAATATATTTATTAGAAGAATGTTATACCTGTTCCTGAGAGGAAAAGAGTTCATGTTATAGTAATGGTTAAACTCCTCCACCGGGTAAAGTGGATAGCTTCGTCCTAATTCACAGGGCACAAGATAGGAGCTTCGTCTTAGGGATTTGGGGTGTGGGATGGGAGTGTGGCCTGTGAAATATCTAGGTGTGTTAGTAAATGGGAACTATAGGGGGCATTAGGTATGGAATCCGATTGTGGAAAGATGGAATAGAAGTTAAGCACCTGGAAGAGGAACTATCTTTCCTTGGGAGGTAGAATCACACTCATTCAGGCGTCACTTGGTAATCTCCCAACCTATGCTATGTCTATTTTCAACAGTCAGTGATAGAATTGAGAAGCTTCAAAGAGATTTCCTATGGGAAGGGGGGGAAGGAAGGATCACCTAGTCAAATGGGTAGATGTTTGTAAACCTAAGGAGGATGGGGGTATCAATTTGGGTAACCTCCAGATCAGGAACAAGGCTCTTTTGGGTAAGTGGCTTTGGAGATTCAATGTGGAGAGAGAGGCTATGTGGAGGTCCATTATTGCAAGTCAGTACGTAACTCATGCTAACGGATGGGATGTGAACTATTAGGCAAATATTCAAGCGACTAGCCCTTGGAAGGTAATCTCTGGACTTTTTCATATCTTTTGAAAGTATGTGAGGTTCTCTGTCGGGTCTGGATCATCTATTTGTTTCTGGTTGGATCCTTGGTGGGGGGATTCTACTTTGGCCGCTTGTTTCCCCATAATTTTTCGCTTATCCCCCTTGGTAAAGAGTCTTTTGTTTCTGATGTCCTTAGTTGGTTGGTCTCAGGTCTTGAGTTGAATCTCCCTTTGGTTCGTGATCCTAGATTAATTGATATTGAGGAAATGGCGTCTCTGTTTTCATTCCTTAAGAATGTGATTATTGATGATAGCCTGTTCGACTCTAGGGTTTGGACCTTGGAGTCGTGTGGTAGCTTCAGTATAATGTCTTTCCGATCCATTTTGAGTTCAGTCCCTAGGTCAAGTCCCCCTCCTTTCTCTACCCCCTTGCTTTGGAAGCCCAGGATCCCTCCCAGAGTTAAAGCCTTTGCTTGGTCCACTTTCATGTATCGCATTAACACTGCTGACATGGTTCAAAGGAGGAGACCTTATTTGACTCTGTCTCCTCAGACTTGCCACTTATGTATGAGGTGTGGGGAGTCCATGGATCACCTTTTTGTGGGATGTAGTTGGGCTGGACAGATTTGGAGTTATCTCTTAAGAGTGATTGGTGTGGACTGGGTGGGCCCCTCATCTATACGGGATATGCTTGATCAGTAGTGGTTCCCATCCCTTGGGAAAATGGGGCAGATTTTATTTAGAGTGGCGTTCTTTGTGTGCTTTGGGGTATTTGGGGAGAGCGAAATAGCAGAATTTTTTAGAACAAAGGTAAAAGTTTTGGGGGAGCTTATTAATTCTATTGTGAGTTTAGCATCCTCATGGGCAGCCGTCCTTCCTAAGTTCATTGACCTCGCAAGATCGGACATCACAAGATGTTGGGAGCTAGGAGTCCTGTGGCTCTAGTAGCCGTTTCTGGTTTTTGGAGAGCAATGGACCCGGTCCGAGGCTATTTTCAGCAGGAGTTCACTTGGTCCTAGTTTGTTTTGGCTATGTTTTGTTGCTGTACTTTTTGGATTTGTGTGGCCTCCCCATCTCGGGGGTTTTTCTTCTTTTCTTCTTCTGATTATCTTTATACATACTCTTTACTTCTTTTGCAATAAATTATTCGTTATCGATCAAAAAAGATAGGAGCTATATCTTTTTTATTTTTAATGAATATTGTATTAAAATATTAGAATGTACAAAGCAGGGAGGCCACAAAGAAGTGGTCAACCAGCGACAACAAAAAACAGCAAAAACAATATAAAAGATGAAACAGTAAAATGCGAAAGAAAAAGAAAAAACATCAGAAATAAATGACTGTCACGCTTCCTCCACTCAAGGTTTTAAATACCGGAACCGGTCGCCGGACCGGTTCCGATCCGGATAGCCGGTACGGACCGGTACCGGCCGGTCCGGAGCCGGTACAGAAAACAAAAAAACAAAAAAATTTTAAAATTTTAAAATTTCAGATCTCGCCGGGCCGGCCGGACCGGTGGGATCGGAGGGACCGGTCGCTGGATCGGCAGAACCGGTCGCCGGACTGCCGGCCGGCGGTATCAGTCTCCGGACCGGAGGGATCGCCGGACCGGTCACCGGATCGGACAGACCGGTCGCCGGACCGGCGGAACCAGTCACCGGACCGCCGGTCCATAACCCGGCGATACAAAGGCTTGTATCGCGGGTTGGAACCGGACTGGTCCCGGACCGGCCGGTACGGACTGGTATCGGCCGATCCTTGAAACCATGCCTCCACTAGCTCGATGGGAACAACCCCGCTAAAAGATGACTCCCTAATATAGCCCCGTCTCTAGCCAATCGGTCAGCTGCCATTAGCACTTCTATGCAAGAATGAAATGTTTAGCCCATCCACTAAAAAGAGTTCAATCATAAAAGAATGCGATAACGTCCACAATTGACACCTCCCCTCCCTCATCCATGATATGACAACAACCAAATCCCCCTCCACCACCAAGTTTTGAAACCCCTGACTCCTTGTCTCTAATCCCCGCGACCAAAGCTTGTAACTCTGCCCTCATCGAGTTTCCCTCCCCAATAGGTCTGAAGTACCCATGCAGTACACTCCCTGTATGGTCCCTGAAGACACCGCTAACCTTGGAAGGTCCCGAATTGCCCAAAGGAGAGCTGTCAAAATTCAGCTTGACCGACCCCAAACAAGGGGGGACCACCTCAACCGAACCTGAGACGATGATGTACGAAGCAACACGACTGAACTCCAATCTTTAATCACAGTCGATAATGAGATCCTGCTAAAATCCTCTCTCGAAATCACCCATAATGCAGTTGAAAGAGAGGCACTCTCTATAATCATTTGTGTGCCGAGCTGAGTATCCTCGAAGATTCTTCTGTTCCTTTCCCTCCAAATGGACCAAATAACTGAGAAGAAGAGGGCCCTATACAACATTCTTCCACACTTTCCCATCCAAGGAAACCTCCACTGTTCCAGAAGAGTCTGGATATCTTGTGGCATCACAATAGAAACATCCACCAAGCATAGGAAACTTGTCCAAATCTCTCTAGCTCCACTGCAATGAACAAATAAGTGATCAGCAGATTTCTCCATTTACCTGCACATAAAACACATTTGAGGGGATATAGAAAGGTATTTCCTTCTCCGTTGAAGAACATCCTATGTATTAATCCTCTTATGTAATACCAACCAAGCAAAGGCCCTCACTTTAGGGGGGACTGCAGACTTCCACAGATAGCTGAAAGGAGCCACAAAGTTGGGGACATTGAAATCTGTTCTCAAAAAAAGAAAGAAAGAAAGTGATGAGAAGGTCCCTTTATTGTCGGGAATCCAGATTCTTCTTTCCACACGAGAGGGATCGAAACAAACATCATGAAGGGACTTAAGAAGGGAAGATAACTCGACAACATCAACAGGTCCGAGATCTCGGCTAAATTGTAGGTTCAACACTAGCCCAGAGGGGGCTCAGGACAAGATGTCAGCCACCATAGCATTCTTGAAGAGGGCTAATATGAATAGGTGGGGAAAAAGGTTGGCTATGATACCATCTTGCTACCAGAGATCAAGCCAAAAACAAACTCTAGAGCCTGACCTGGCCTAAGTGAGAATAAAAAGATGGGGCTAGATCAAAAACCGCTTTCCAGAGTCCGGACCCAGACACCCTCCAACATGGATTAGTATCCCATCAATTATCATGGGAGCCTTATCTACTGTAAATAACTTTGCACCACAAATTATCTCTTTCAATGCTGAATCACCAGAGCCATTTCCCAAGGAGTGGCATAGCATCCCTGAAGATGGCTAATATGAATAAGCGGGGAAAAAGGTTGGCCAAGTTACCATCTTGCTACTAGAGATCAAGCCAAAAACGAACTCTAGAGCCTAGCCCGGCAAGGAAATGTAAGTGAGAATAAAAGATGGGGCTAGATCAAAAACCGCTTTCTAGAGTCTGGACCTAGACACCCTCCAACATGGATTAATATCCTATCCATTATCATGAGAGCCATATTTGCTGTGAATAACTTTGCGCCACAAATTATCTCCTACAATGCTGAATCGGCAGAGCCATTTCCCAAGGAGTGCCACATTTTTGGCTGCAATGTTCCCCAAATTGACACCCGTTTCCTTTCTCATGACATACTATGTCCCATCTGAGCAGGTGACCTTTCTTCCATACCTCTTTCCCTCCCTCCCATAAGAAATCTCTTTGATGCTTTTCAATGATTTTGACCACCCTCACTTGACATTTAATGATAGATTGATAATAATAATCCGGAATGTTAGCAAGGGCAGACTGAATTAAGGTAATTCTTCCTCCTAAAGAAAGGTAATTTATTTTCCAAGTAGCCAACCTAGACTCCACTTTTTAGATCACCGGGACTCAAAACTGATCCGACCTATGGTTTCCACCCAAAGGCATCCTTAATAGGAATGTCTTCTCTAATTGATAAAAAAAAAATAGGCAACTCTTCTCTACGACACCGCATAATTCTAGCTAAGTTATTCATTTGCCCCTCCTGAACGCCAAACCAAGACACAATACTCTTGTCTAAATTCACCTTCATCCCCAAGATCATCACGAAGACTCTAATAGTGCATTTCACCTGGAAAACTTGCTCTTCTAAAGCCTCAATAAACAGGATAGTATCATCAGCAAACTGTAAGTGAGACATGGGAATCCTATCCGTTCCCACCTGAAAACCTCTAACAATACCCCTAGCTTCAGCACTCCTAAGAAGCGTGCTAAGAACATCACTGACTAAGGTAAAGAAAAAAGGTGACAAAGGGTCTACATGATGAATTCCCCGAGAGGATTGTATTAGGCCTTTCACATACCTGTTAATAACAAAGGAGAATTGCACATTTTTGACAACTTCTCATCCATTTGCGCCACTGCGCCCAAAACTCTTTCCACTCCATTACTGATTCCATAAACTCCCACTCAACCTTATCATAGGCCTTCTCAAGTTCAAGCTTAAATACCACTCCTGGCTCCCTAGATATCCTCCTATCATCCACATGTTCATTGGCAATAATAATACTTTCTAGAATCTGGCTATCACTAATGAATGCACCTTGATTTTAGGAGACTACCGTATCTCTGACCATTTTCAGCCTAGTTGCCAATATTTTTGCAATGACTTTATACAAGCTAGTTCTAAGACTAATTGGTCTGAAGTCTCGAATATCCCTTGCCCCAACATTTTTGGGGATTAGCACCAAGAAAGTAGCATTTGTTGCTTTATTGATAATTCCACCTGCATAGAAGTCCTTCATGACCTCTACTATTTTTTTATTTTTGTTTTTTATGAATATGAAAGGATTTTATATAAAGATGGAGAAACAGAAAAAAAAAAAAAGAAAAAAAAAGCAAAGGTTCCCCAAGTAGGGAACCCAGAAAAACAGAAAAGTAGAGTACAAAGCTACCCCTTCACACCACAAGTATCATCAACTACATGAGAATCACTGCATCCCAACATCTCATAATGTCCGTTCTTGATAAGTCCTTGAACTCGGGTAGAACACTAGCCCAAAAAGAAGCCATATTCTCAATAGAATCAATTAAAGCCCCCAAACTGCTACTCTTACCTTCAAAGATTCTACTGTTTCTCTCCCTTCAGATACCCCATAAAACTGCAAAAAAAAAACAAACTATACAAAGTCTAACCCCACTTCCCAAGAGAGATGGAAAGCGCCACTGGGAAAGCATCAAATGTACATAGCAAGGAATCATTCGGTCAACACCCGCCAGTCTGATAAAATGCTCCCAAACCCGTCTCGCCTACCAACAATTGACAAAAAGATGATCCATTAATTCCCCAGATCTCAAACACATCGGGCAGACTTGAGGGAACAAAATCATATATGGCCTCCTCCTTTGCAACATATCTACAGTGTTAATTCGATACAGAAGAGTCGTCCAAGTAAAAGCTTTGACTTTAGTAGGAACCCTGGCTTTTGAAAGCAAGGAAGTAGAGAAAAGAGGAGGGAATCAAACCTTGATTAGAAAGTAAAACAAAACAGAAAGGCTTTGTAGAGAAACACCCACTAGGATCCGGACACCACTCTCGAGTCTGAAATGCTGCCATCAATGACCACATTTTTTAAGAGATCAAACAAAGAAGTCAATTCATCAATATCAATCATCCTAGGATCTCGAAAAAAGGGAGGGTTCCAAGAGACCCGAAATTGACCAACTTAAAACCTCGGAAACAAGGGAGTCCTTATGAATTGAGTGATGGAAAGTTCTGGGGAATCTAGAAGCCAAAATGGAATCCCCCCACCAATGATCCAACCAAAAGCAAACAAACAAACCTAAACCGCCGAAAATCTCACACTTTTGGAAGATATGAAGTAAACCAGAAATAGCCTTCCTAAGGCTTGCCAATCGAATAGAAGGCTTATGATTGATGTCCCATCTGTTATCATGTATTTCGTACTTACTTGCAATAATGGATCTCCATAGAGCTTCTGTCTCAATACTGAATCTCCAGAGCCACTTTCCCAGAAGAGCTTTATTTTTGTTTAGGATGTTACCCAGAAATAGACCGCCAAAACCCTTTGGTTTATATACATCAGACCTGATTAAATGATCTTTCTTCCCCCCCTCTCACTGCTGTGGGCATTTTGAATATAGACATATAGTAACTTGAGAGATTACCAAGAGACTTGGATGAGGGTAATCCTCCCACCCAAAGAGAGGTAATTCCTTTTCTAAATTCTCAATTTTTTGTCCATTTTCTCAATGACTGGATTCCACATTTATACCCCTCGATGACTCCCACTAATAGTCATTCCCAAATATTTCATAGGCCACTCCCCCATCCCACACCCCAACATCTATGCCCAATATTTATCGGTCACTTCTTCCACATTGATTCCAAAAAGGTTACTTGTTTCCAAATTGACTCTAAGACCCGATATCATCTCAAAACATCTAAGAATGCAAATGAGACAAAGGCACCTTATACCTGCCTACCTCAATAACTTTTATCTTCCCCGACTCCTCTGCTCTTTTAAGAAAACAACTGAGGATATCACTAGCGAGTGTAAACAAGAAAGGAGATAACGGATCCCCTTGACGTAAGCCCCTGGATGATGGCACTAGTCCTGAGATGCCCCTATTCAGACAAAATGAGAACCTAACATTCCTCAGACAACCTCTAATCCAATTTCACCATTAATTCTTTCCACCTTAATACCGAGTCTACACATTCCCATTCAACCAGATTATAAGCCTTTTCCAAATCAACTTTGAGAGCAAACCCCGGTTTTCCTTTGCCAGTCTTTTCCTCAATGCATTTATTTGCAATCAAAATGCTGTTTGTGATTTGTCTCCCATGAATAAATGCACTCTGATTTTTGGACACTACCGACCCAATAACTCCTTTCATCTTTGGAGCTCTTAAGGGAGACCCATGTACATCTAGTAAAATAATCCACAAATGAAATAGAGTAGCAATACCCAAATAATGAAGTAGTTGAAGAAGGCCCCTAAACATCAAACTGAACCAACGGAAAAGGCATTTCACACTTCTGATCTGAGAACTAATTGATAAGATCTACAATGTTTTGGAAATTCCCAAATCGCATACTGAACATCCAAACGACGAGAATAAAATATTTGAGGAAATAACGGTCTCAAATACTGGAAAGAAACATGTCTAAAACAAGAATACCAAAGCATACTGATCCTTGGAATTACTAGAACCTAGTGAGCTTCAAAAGGTACTGGATCTTTCTCAATGAAGTATAAGTCCTTTGCCTTACAACCATTTCCAATAGTCCTCCTTGATTGCAAGTCCCTAAAAACATAAGGAGAAGGAAAAAAAAGGTTATATTACAATCCAAGGATTTAGTATTCTACTAATAAAGTGCAATTTGGCCGTCAAATTAAGAGCATGTAATACTGAAGAAAGAGACATTCTTAGCACTTGAAGAGAGTAAACCATCAGCTATGGGAGCGTTTTCTCTACTTGAACGAACAGGATATATAGAAAATAATGACGACATACCCATCATGTGATCTAAGGCACCTGAATCAATAGTCCATGATGGGGAATCATTAGGAGTTATAGGTTGCTGAGGAAGCAAAGGCACGGGTACCTATGTATGCAAAAGCAAAGGAAGAGGTATTCTATAGATGACATTCTATGTGCTGAACACAGGCTTGAACTCTCATATTGGGATGCATGTCCAATCAAATCCCAACACCTTTCTTTTGTATGACTAGTTATGCTATGCTTATGCCTTTTCCATTATTACATTTGTTTATTCATGTCTAACATCACCAACAATTAGAATATACTACCTTCCATTGTATGAAGAACACGTGAATTTGGGTTTACAATCCCTTGCTAGAAGTGAACACCTGTTTTTGTTTTTTATGCCTATTGTATCAGTAAATGATGAATTGGTTGGATTTATAACACTAGAATTTCAGTTCAAGAAGTGACACAGTCTTCTGTGGAGTATTTGATGGCCACGGCCCTTATGGTCATATGGTTGCAAAGAAAGTTCGTGACTCTCTTCCTTTTAAGCTGTGCACACAATGGAAAGCTAATTCTAGTAGCGACCAGAACAACCTTTATCAGAATGCCAGTGCTCCTGGAAGCTTGAACTCTGAGGAAACTGCATCAATTAGTATAGATGATGAATGGTGCGAGTCCTTGGATGTTGAGGAAAATGAAAAATCCCCTGAAATCTATGTGCCCCTGAAATGGTCTCTATTAAAGGCTTTCAAGTTAATGGACAAAGAATTAAAGCTGCATCCAACAATTGATTGTTTCTGCAGTGGAACTACTGCCGTCACATTGATAAAGCAGGTAATAACTTGAATAATTTTCTCAAATTGCTTTCTCTTCTTATATCCTCATACATATCTTCAGACAATGATACATATTCAATCCGTCATTCTTTAGGGTCAGGATCTTGTAATTGGAAATGTTGGAGACTCGAGAGCGGTACTGGGAACAAGAGATAAAGACGACTCTTTGATTGCTATACAGTTGACTGTGGACTTGAAGCCCAATCTTCCAAGTATGTATCTATTTGGGTACTCTTTCGAATATCTCTTGCTACTGTTTTTAACTGCAACAATTGAACTCCTTGCCATTACATTTAGGGGAAGCTGCAAGGATTCAGCAATGCAAAGGGAGGGTCTTTGCCTTGCAGGATGAGCCAGAGGTTGCACGTGTATGGTTGCCTAATAGTGACTCACCTGGCTTAGCAATGGCTAGAGCTTTTGGGGACTTCTGTCTGAAGGATTTTGGTTTGATTTCTGTGCCAGATGTTACTTATCGTTGTCTCACAGAGAGAGATGAGTTTATTGTTCTTGCCACCGATGGGGTATATTTCTTTCTTTTCATTTAGTAAATTTTTTGCCAAGCATTTTTTTACTTGTTATTTGAGATTCTCTGTTTTTTCTACAGAAGCTGTGACGAGCATCATAGTTTTGACATGTTATCCACTCTCCACCTATTACCATATCACATTCCACTTTATTTCCTGTCTGAATTAAATATTAGATTAAGGTCATAAATATATCATTATAAAGTGGACTAGCTTGAATGGGCCGTGATATCAGGTTTGCATTGATGGTTCTTTTCATAATCTGAATTTATGAGTTTGAAGAGCATACACATTTTACACAGGTCTGGGATGTTCTCTCAAACAAGGAAGTTGTGGATATAATAGCTTCAGCCCCAAGTCGTGCAACAGCGGCCAGAGCTCTTGTAGAGTCTGCTGTTCGAGCATGGAGGCTGAAGTTCCCAACATCCAAAAGTGATGACTGTGCTGCTGTCTGTCTCTTTCTGGACCATCTGTCTGCCTGTGGATCTTCGGGCATGGAAGAGAATGCTTTAGTAAAGGCATCTGGCAAATTGAGCCCTATAGCGTCAGACATGACAGACAAAGAAATATCAAATGTGAATATGCAGGGTTTGGAGTTGGGTGGTGCTTTGGCTCATGGTACTGTTCTAGAGCAGTTGGGTACCCTCCAAGGCTCTGACGAAATCGTGCCTGTTTCTGAGTTAACTGAGGGAAAGCTTCCTGAGAGGTCCCAGTCTATGAGAAGCCTTGCTGAGTGCATTTCAACTGCAGAGGATGAAGAATGGTCAGCCCTTGAAGGTGTTACCAGGGTGAATAGTCTGCTAAACCTTCCCAGATTCTCATCTGATGATAAAAGAGCAGCCAGTCGGAGAAAGTGGTTCTGAAACATCAAAGACTGTCATCTACCAGTTCTATGTTAGGATTCAAACTCATGACCCAAACACGACCAGTATCATGTTACATTTAAAGTTGTTCTTCCTCATAAGTTGCCTGAATATGTTGTAACGGCAAAGTTTCAAGCAGCAGAGTGTAGTTGGCCATCCCAGACGATTCCCATCCCTACAACTCGTATTTGGGTAACTATCATAAGCTAGTTCCAATTTAGATTACATATGTGCCTTGGGTGGAAACGAGAGAGGGCACAATTTGTCAGTTCTCTAGTTTTTGTTTATGCCTTTTAATCCTCGAGGACAATATATCGTGAATTATTTTGTTTGGTAAGTGATATAAAACTGCCTCTTGGTATCAAGCATAGGTTGAAATTTCGCTGATATTTTGCCAAATTTCGCGAAATTTCGGTTTCGGATAAGGTATCCGAAATGCGAAATCCACTTATTTCAACCTGAATTATTTCGGCGAAAAAGTGACCGAAATTGCCGAAATTTAGGCGAAATAATCACTTTGGTCAACTTTGGTCAAACTTATTTAATTTAAAAAAAATAGTTAAAAAATGCATTTAAACTATAAATTGCCAAATTTTCATTCTTTTCACCAAAAAAAAATTATTTTTCACCAAAATCTTTGGGAGAAATAATTTC
>JAUPMG010001304.1:0-16151 GCA_031762675.1 Pachysandra terminalis | reverse complement strand
AGCATTTTCACTAAGGTATATATCTGTGGATCATTATCTCATGCATTTTTTTTTCTTTTTAAATAAATGCATGTCTTCTTGAGTGCATCCCCTTATTGTGATGATTTGACAGCTTCTAAAAATTTCAAATGGTATATATATATATACATATATATATATATATATATATATATATAAATGTGTGTGTGTGCTTATGTATATAGTTATTTACTTGAACAGTTCTCCTAGAACATTATATATAAAAGTTGGCTAGTTGCAAAACATGTTGATGCCCCCCTTTAGCCCTTCAAAAATATCTCTGAGATTTTCCTCTTGTATTCTACATTTGTCCTTCTCAATTAATTTAGGCATTCTATTCGAGTCATATTTGGGAAGGATCTTTTATGGGGTGAATCCCCCCAGATAGTGTTGAATGTCCTCATCTGTATATTCTGTTTAATAAATAATTTGTCACAAAAGTTCTTCCCCTTTTAGAACATTTCTCCAGGGGGGACCTAGAGATTGATCTTGACTTCTAGCTTCCCAATATGTAAAGTGAAGTCTGTTTTCATCTATTGTTTAAAATCAAATGGCAATTATAAGAATTAAATACTTGAGCAAATACTGCTAAGTTACCCATCCAGTGCCCTATTTCCATCTTTACCTTCTAAACCAATATGGAACTTCTGGTGCTCCCATATATCAAATTTTTTGTGTGGATGATTGCTCACCGCATTTTTAGCATGTGCAATGTTTTAAAGTAAACCTGGTCTTTGCTACCTTTTGTGAATATTTTGTTCTTAACGATATGGAAATCTCCATGGCCAATGAGTTGGTTATTGTGCTTTTTGTGATGCGTGAGGATGGCTTGCCTCTAAAACTAATCTTTCTACCTCATACTTTTTCCTCTTTTCATCATTAATAAAATTCACTCATTATTTATTTTTCAAGAAAAGGAAGCCTTTGACATTTATTATGCATCCTGAAAAGCACCATTTCCTAATCTTGGTTCTCAACTACTGATATCTTGGTCCCCCTCTTCATTTTCTTGTACTGAATTTCATGTTTTTCAAAGGTCAATTACAAATAGGTTCATCCTGTTTTGAATTTCATGTTTTTCAAAGGTCAATTACAAATAGGTTCAATTATGTGGAACTTCTTTACAGGTATGACTGGCTGGCAAAGAAGAGTCTCCGAGCTGGTTACTTCCTATGGGCGATGATTGCTTATGGTTCTGGTAAGGAAATAGCTCTGAAATATTTCTTGCATTAGAAAACCATAGCAACTTAAAATTCCTGGAAACATAAGAATTTAGGAGTAAGAAAATTGCAGAATAGTTTGTTGCTCCCTCTTTATTGTTTACTGGTGGTGGGGACTGTCATATATCTGAGACTGTACATAGCTTGTCAATGCCATGATTAGATATATGGCATGAATCGTGTGCCTGTTATACTGACTTAGCAATGTCCTCTGTTGAATATAGTTAGTATCACATGCCCAATAAAAGAGCATAAATTTTTTTGCTTTGTATTTTTTTTTTTTGGGGTGACGTGGAACCCTCGACCCACTTAGTGGGGACAGGGTAAGCCCCGGATACATGACTGCACCCACAAGGACCATATATTAGGTAAGTCCGGGGACTCGAACCTGGGACCTCCAGTTATACATGACTGCACCCACAAGGACCATATATTAGGTAAGTCCGGGGACTCGAACCTGGGACCTCCAGTTCCTGAGCTGGAGAGCCTACCAGTTGAGCTAACCCGTGTGGGTTAAAAGAGAGAAACCCCGGGTACATGACCCCACCTACAAGGACCATAAATTAGGAAAGTCCAGGGATTTGAACCTAGGACCTCCAGTTTCTGAGCTGGAGAGCCTGTCAGTTGAGCTAACCCGTGTGGGTTAAAAAAAAAAGAGCATAAGTTGTTCAATGATAGATTAAACTTTTCTCTTTATCCAACAAACTTTCAAACGAAAAAGAAATTCTTAGTATCGACGAAAACAGACCTATTTCTTTGTTAATAGTAATATAGTATATTCATGAAGAGTATAGCCTCCATATCAAGTCATCTCACTAGTGATTTTACTTCTCTGTATCTATTTGTATTACCATTTTCTCGTAACCACCAACATGATTATATAATGTGTGGCAGGTCTCCTTATCACTTACGTGGCTCTGAACTTGATGGACGGACATGGCCAACCAGCTCTACTTTACATCGTTCCTTTTACACTCGGTAGGTAGCATCACACGCTTACAAGCAGAAAAGGAGGAATTAATTCCTATTTCAAGTCTCCAAAAAGATGTAGCCTTGCAACAATAAACTTTCATGCTTGCTGCCATTGCTCACCAATTGTCTGTTGGTGTCTGATTCATTTAATGCCAATGCAGGCACTTTTCTGACTTTGGGAAAGAAGAGAGGCGATCTCAAAATTCTATGGACGAGAGGAGAACCAGAGAGGGCTTGCCCACATACACATCTCCAACTCAATCAGCAGTCGCACCAAGAAAAGTGAATGCCTTTGTGTACTATTATTGGGTTGCTGCAAGTCAAGTAGCATATAGAGGCTGTGAAGCAGTCTCTCGAAGCTTAGCATAGCATGAAAAAAATGTAGTACACACTTAAATTTAACAAGTCTGTCAAGAGCAACTCCACATTGACCAGATTTGGTGCTATTTATATAATTTGTGAGATGATGTAGAACTAGTACTACCATTACCCAGATATCCATTTTTGTTTCTTCTTCCCTTGTTTCTCTAAATACATAATCACCATATCTAAATCCATAGCATGTTGATCATGAAATGAAATACACAATCATACAAAGAAGTGAAGCGGCATGGCCAAGCTATTACATGAGTTAGCTCAACTGGAGGTTCAAGGTTTGAGTCCCCAGGCTTATCTAATATATGGTCCTTGTTGGTTGGGTCAAGTATCTGTGGTTTATCCTGTCCCTACTAAGTGGGGTCGGGGGTTCCACTGTAATAACCTGAATAATTTATAAAAGTAATTACTGAGGATCCCTATTAAGTGGGGTCGGGGGTTTCACTGTAATAACTTGAATAATTCATAAAAGTAATTACTGAGGATCTTAGGGTAGGATAGTAATTTATTTAGATTGTTAAGCAAATTTCATTCATTAAATTTAGTTTAGATCATTAACTAATTAATTTAACTTGAAAGACTTAAGGACAGTATTAATCAGATAACTTAAATTAGTAATTAAATAGGAATAAAAGATTATGAATGTTTTGCTCATTCTATTAATGCATTTTTATGTTTTATATCGCATAATGTTTGTTACCCTTGTTGGATCACCGATCGGATTAGATCCGACCATGCGATCAAACTTGATGTGATTTTGAGTGTTGCTGCTAAGTATGGTAGCTTAACTCTTATATGTTGGGAGAGTGGCAAAGTTGTAATTTTTGTTCATTGATGAGGTGTATGGCTAGGATTTTAGTTGTTAGAGTTGTGTGGCTTAGATCTAAGCTAGGGTATTGTTTATCTTTCGTGGGTGTGAGGTGTAAGGTGAGGATTAAAGTGGGTGTAAATGTGTGGTTTAGATTGGAATGGTTGGGGTAGTTAGGTTTGAAGGGCTAGGATTAAAGTGGGTGTATTTGGATAATTAGGATGAGGCTAGCAAATGGAGGGTTGAGATTGGAGTTGGTGAGAGATGGATGGCCTAGATCTAGACATGTGTTTAGGGTTTGGTTTGAGAGGGGGAGAAGAGAAACTCATATTCTCTTCTCATTCTTTGGTGATGGGTTTTGGCTTAGAGAACTTGGAGGAGAAAGAAGGAAAGGGATTACATGCTTGAAGATTTCTTGTTTAATCTTGCAAGGCAAGTGGATTTCTTCACTCTATTCATTGATTTAGGTAGATTTAAGTTATTTCTTAATAATTTCTAGATCTTACATATGTTAGAATGCTAAGGAAAGTTCTGATTTTCTTGATTTGGATTGATGTGTTAGTATCATATTCCTAAGATGTAAATTGTTGGATCGTAGTTAGCAATTTCTTGTATTTAGTTTTATTGGTGTAATGGAAGTTGAAGAATGGCTTGAATTAATCTTGATATTTTCATGTTAGTTTAATATTACATTTTAGGGCTAGATATTGTTAGATTTTGATAAATGTGTGTATGAGTGTTATTTCCCCTAAACCCCCTTCATTTTAGTCTGTTCGCGACTTTCGGCAGACTCTTAGGCTCATCGAACGGTTCGCCGAACATGAATTCTGGGCCAAGGGCGGACATTTCTGTGCGCCGAAAGGTCGTCGAGCATGAATACCCCACCGAGATGGTCGCCAAGCTTGAATACCTCGCCGAGATGGCTACCGAGCATGAACACCCCGCTTAATAGGTTTCGGTGCGCTGAAGGGTGTGCAGAAGTGGTCGCCGAAACTGAACCCCCTGGTCTTGTCGCCGAATCTCAGAGAGGTTCGCCGAAGAGGTAGCCGAGGCAGGTTTACGTGCGCCGAAGTGGTCACCGAAGACCTCGCCGAGCTTGAATTAATTATCTTGAATTCTGATGTCTTAGATGTGATGCACATTTACATGGTTTACAATTAAGATTGATGACTACATATTCAAATTTAGTTGACGTACACTCTTCTGTGTGATTAGTTCCATGTGCTGTTAAAGCTCTATGAGTGGTGATGTATGGAATAAACCCCTCAATTAGATATAATTGTATCTTGCAAATGATTCAGGTTCGACCTGATCAAGTATGATATTACGAGAAGATCAGGGCGATGGTTATTAAATCTGTCTCCCCATTGATTGTGGGTGTTGATAAATGTGAACAATGGATTGAGACAAATACTGCACACATACCTATTAATGCAGCTGATGCATCCCATATGGAAACTTTGATTATTTTATATGACTTTCTGTTATTGGCTCATCTATTCTTGTTACTTAGTTTTAATTAATGTTGTTTGTAAATTGAATGATCTACATTGTTTGTTAGTTGTGATTATGCCTTATACACAAAGATTGAATGTTTAGCTAATGTACACTCATTCACATGCACATCATTAACTCTCGACCATGGATTTTGTCTATGAGTAACACTCAGTCTACAGTCCATAGTTTGGGGATACAGAATAATTACATGAGTATTATGATCTGGAAATCATAATAAGTGAAGAGGCTGGCAAGTTTGAGTTGAGGGACTTGCTACCCTAATAGACTCAATCATTGTCGAGAGGACTTTTATCATGAAAGATGATAGGTGAGGGAAATTCACATTGGTGATACCCAATAGCAGAATCATGTACATGATTAATTTATGTGAACTCCATGTAGACAGCATTTATATTAGAATATTTGAATCAATCACATGTGGTGGTTTTACGTGTTAAGTGCATAGAATGTAGGATTTCATATAATAGTTACATCTCATGCATTAATTTATGAATTGATCTCATACATCTCATTTTATGTAATTTGTATTTCTTGTTGTGTGAACTAGAATTATTGAGTAATGATTTGATTTTACTTAAATCATGTTTAGCTATGAAGTTATCTTACTTACTGGCTAGTGTAGCTCATGTTTTATAGCAACCACATTTCAGATATGTTAGATGAAGATCAAGACGAAACCCAGATGAAGATGCTTCCATGATTCAAGTTTATTGATGTAATGTAATAGTTAGTAATTGTATCTAGATTTTCTATTGTATAAACGTTTATTTAGATTTCAACAAATCCCTGACTAGTATTACACATACTTTCTTTTGGTGGTTTACTATTTGGACTTAAATATACATGTCATCTTATTATTTCTCCTTGTATGAAATTACATATATATATATATATATATATATTCTAGTGACTGATATTTTAACTCATTTAGACATTAGTCTTCTTTAAGATTTTTATTTAAGTTCTTACATAAATTATTAGTAAGAATTGATTTGAAAATACTAGACTAGTGTTATATTTTTTGTTGTTTGTATAATGAGTAATCATATTGAATATTATTTAATAAACTTTAATATCTTATAATTTGTATCTTATTTAATATCCATTATATTTAGTCCGTTCTGGCTAAATATCGTTGTCACTCCCAAGCTCTGTTTGAGGTGAAAGTTGTGAATCCAAATTCTGAACCTCCAACGAGAATTCCGATTTGGATCGTGACATCCACACCATAAAAAATAAAAATAAAAAGTTGAAGCAGCATGGCCGGGGGTTTCCACGCCATAAAAAATAAATAAATAAGTTGAAGCGGCATGGCCTAGCTATTACAGACATTGATATTTCAGCCATAACTTGCTGTCCATTCATAAACATGGATCCCAAGGAAATGATGATCTGCACTTGTCAAAGATTTCGAATAAGCACAGTAATAATTATTTCTTTTTTGTATCATTTCTTACATACACTCTTGGCCTGATCAACCTACAGATAAATCAGGAAAAAATAATGCAAAATTCCTCTTACCTCGTGAAACTACATGAGCTAGCGAAGGTTTTTGACGGGTACAACAACTTCAATACAATTTAGACCTGATCAACCTTTTTTCTTGCCTCGTTATTTTTTTCCCCTTGAATGAGGTACCCTCTATCCAAAACTGCAACTCTTCTATGTGCTGTCAACAACCCTGTGGAAGTCATTGCAAAACCATGCCATCCGCTGCGGGTATCAACCAAGGATCATCTTAAATCTAGCCCTGCTGCGGGTATCAACTAGGATCGTCTTCACTCTAGCCCTGCTCATGTGAACAAATTATTTCAAGTCATAACTGCTGGTCATACCATCAAGTCTGGTAGTGTGTATCTATCTATACATGTTACAGGGAATCCGATGCAGTTGCTTTTGCTTACCAACTAGAAGTAAATATAAATAAAACATGAATTCTACGAGAGCGCAAATGAATCAGATGTTTGTTCCAGTAGCAACCTGGCAGCATGGAAATTGACCCACTAGAAACTGGAATAGAAAAGTTGGGAGTGACTTAAAATAACACAAAACTAGTAGATGATGAAAAATGACTTGCATCTATAGCCTCAAAACCAAATGTACATGCCTTGCAGACATTTCCAGCATCAGATTTTTACACATTGAATATCAAGACTCGATAACAGTAAATTGGAGGACGGGGAGGAGAGTTTTCACAAGCACAGAGATTGTTACAGTTTTCATATTTTAAACCTGCCAAGGATTTAAGCAGGTCCGGTTTAAATAGGGTTAGGAACTTAGGATCAGGTTATAACCCATTCCCTGCCCTACCATCCCTTACTATATCCAAAGTACTAAGTTCACAATACAAGTCATGAAATAGTGAAGCCTACTAAGAAACCTCATGAACACTAGAAAAAACATGCTCTTGAATGACAAGATCAAAGTGTGTAGACTAAAGATGCAACTATTTGAACAATAACTCAAGATATATGGGCCGAGAATGCCTAGGGTCTGAGGCTTACGAACCCAAAACAAGGGTCGTATCCCTGCAAATCGAGATACAGCAAATGTATAGAAAGATCAGAACACTGAAGGGTCTTGCATATGAGAATCTCCATGTCAAAAGTTGAAATAATTGAACAAATCTGATCCATCAGATTTGCATACTTTAACTGAATTTTGACTCCAGCTTTTCAATTGTTTTACATCATCAAAAGAACATGGGGATCACGCTAAAGCATTTGAGTAATTTGAAATTTAGCATATTTGATCTCTTGATTAGATCCATCAAATGGTGGACCCCGATCATTTCGAAAGAAAGACATGGTACAACTTGGTACCTAAAATCCTTATGGATTCCAAGTCCCAGACCCTAGATTTTGCATATGAGATACAGTACAATTTACCATGCTTGTGAAGTTGAGAAATTCACATGATGTTAGTCCAAGAGATTTAAGCGTGTCAAGTCATAGTGAACCTACAAGCAAAAAATTTGCTTGATCAGAGCTGCCATCAACAAAACGCCTACTCAGGGTTATCATCACAAATCCTGTTCCACCATCCCAATTTATCAAAAACCAAATTTTCAGTTAGATTGTGTGCATTCAAATAATTTCAGATAGATTCCATCTACGTCTTTTGGTCTTTCTCTAGTCCTTTTAGACCCTTTAGTATGGATCCTTGCACCTTCTCACAGACGCATCCCAAGGCCTTGCTTTTACATGTTTAACCCATCTTAACCTATTTTGCTTTATCTTATCTCTAAATGATGCTCTTGAATATGTTCATTCCTTAATTCTCCCAATCTTGTCACTCATCCATCAAAACATTATCATCTTAGCTCATCCTATGAATATGTTGCTTCTTTGTTGCCCAACATTCAGCTCTATATATTATAGCAAGCCTAATATTTTTCTTGTAAAAATATCTTTTAGTGCAAGTAAAATAAGTTGGTTGCATAACACACTAAAAGCATCCCTCCACCTAATCCATCAAGCTCTAATTTTATGTGCAATAACCTCATCAATATGCTACTATTTGTGGATAATTGATCAAAGATAACAGAGGTAGCTACTTTTAAGAATATCATGGTTCTCAATTCTTATCATTACTTCATCCTTTCTGTCATTTCTAGTGAAGTTTTTCTTTTTTCCTTTTTGATCTATTTCTACTAATGTAGCTTCAATCATTCAAAGCCATTTTACGAGCACATAGCAGCTACAATCAAGCTGACTTTCTACATGAAAGCTTTTTGCCATAGGGACCTTCAAACGGCCCCTTGAATCAGCCTAGCTAATCAACTTTTGAGCTTAAAAATTCAATGCGCAAGCATACTAAATTTCTAATAACCAAAAATTTGGGGTCAACTTGACAAGTCAAACTTATACATTGGGAACAAAAACTCCTAAACCTTTGGTATCACCTCTTAACTCTCACTATATTTTTATATCTATAGACACACATATATGTATGTACTGTACACACAAAAAGAGGGAGAGATACACAAATGCCAATTAAATCCATACAGGTGCCACAAGGTAAAAGAAAGGCTAAATGAACAAAAGAAAAAGCTTACATACTTGTATATTCCCGTAAGGAACCGTTGCCGTTCATGGGTATCGGTATTCTTTCTCGGCCCAAAGACAGAATCTCTTGCATTCTCTCAGGCCAATCTGAATTCAATCTCCTAGCAAAATCCTCCACTTCTCTGTTTTTAAAGATATCATGTAAATAGAGATGCAATTAGAATAGATATTTAAGAGAGAGAGAGAGAGAGAGAGACGGGTCGAAAGAACAAAATAACCATCAATTCAAATTTGCTCGTCTTGTTCTTTAAATGATCAGTTGACTTGACAGTAGAACTATTGAAACAAATGGGGGTGGGTGGGGAGAGAGAGATGCAAAACATGCCATTCCCATCACAGAAGATGAGCACTCGTTGATATTGCTCAAAAGAGAACTTGGTTTATTTTTATTTTTTTTCGTTTTCTTTGTTTTTTCGAAATCCATATAACCAACATCTGTAATAGCACATCAAAATTTTAGTAATTACCGAACAGTTATAGATCTCTTATGCATAATATCTAATGTGTGGTTCTGTTTTGATTTCCATAACATGTTACACATTAAATAGTTCTTCCCTTGTACATGCAATGGAACTTTTGAAACAAAAAAGGGCATAAAGTTCAAAATGCAATTTGCTTATGAACTTAATGATGATTTACTTTCTTCAATTCATTATTTTATATATGAAACCAAAACATTAATTGGAAACCTCTACACTATCCAATTCAACTAAGAGCTTGTAAGCTGACCATGCAATCATCAAGTTTCAAGCATCAATACAACTTTAAAACTTACAATAAAAGAAAGGAATTAGTCAAGAACTTCAGTTACAATAGTTAAGGATACTATTTCCAGCAAATCTTTTCAGCTAACATTAGCATAATATCAAGAGGATTTTATTAATATCATGTACTTTTAGTGCCTTGCTATCCCGCATCAATACTACTTTAAAACTTACAAAAAAAGAAAGGAAATATTTCAAAAGAAAGTTAAATTAAATGACATTTGATAGTGGACCAAGCTGGAGTTGAATTGATCTTTTTCTTTACAGGAGCGATGAGTTAGCAACTTGCAGGGAATACAAAGTCAATCCAAAAGAAATTTTACCCTTGCAATAAAGGCTGACGGTAATAAATATTTGCAACAAGAGATAGAGAAGAAAGCATAATAAAGAGGAATCCAAGAATAAAACGATGGATCCTAAAAGAGAAAAAAATCAGTTGTTTTAAACATAATTAATAGAGGAATATAAGATTTATAAGCAGGGCCTACACAAATATGTGATGTAGTTGCCAACTGCATTGAAAGAGTAGGAAAGAGCCCTTAAAAGAACCTAGTGGGAAAATTCAAAGAACTTGATAGTGGAGAAGTCAGGCTCAAAGGCCATTACAAGACTTGGCAAAGAAACAAAAAATATGTAAATCTTAGAAAAAGAAAACTAAGAACTGAGAAATAAAAACCAAGAAAATTATAAGTGAGGGCAAATAACATGCATATGATAACCTATACAATATTCACAAAACAAAAATTTAAAAAAATAAGCTAGTTGCAGAATAGGGTGAAAATGTCCATAAACTTGGAAGACTTAGAGAGGGGACTGGGGACTTCAATCAAGTTATATGCATAACAAGTTCCATTTTATTTGAGAAATCTTGATAGAGGATGAAGAGATTTGAGAAGCTTGAAGATAATATTTCCAAAATTACTAAATGGAAAATGTAAAGGATGCCTTAGCTTAGGTAGAGATATTAGCATTGAGGAGAAAGAGAACAATATTAATTATGTTCATATGATTAGGTAATTAACATAAACGGAGCTTTTGCAAAGATGGAAATAGAAAAGGGCCATACGACTAGATTGTATCCTAGTTTAAGTGTGAAATGCATGGCAAAGATCTAAATATTTGGTAAAGCAAACTATTTGATAGAAAGGTGAGGACTAGAAAATGCTTGGAGGAGAGATATTGTACTATTTATATACAAGAACAAAAGAGATGTCCAAAGTTATACAAATTATTGTGCGATTAATCTTATGGGCAACACTAAGACGTTACAGGAAGTGTGATGGATGAAAGACTGAGCCAAATAATTTGAATCAATTTGGTTTTAGGACATAGAGTTCTACAATTGAAGCTATCATTTGACATAGACAGTTAGAAAAGAAGTTAGAAGAGAGACCTCCATATGGTTATCATTTATCTAAAAAGGGGCATATAATAGTGTCTAGAGAATTAATTAGATGGGTTTTGAGAGAGAAAAACTCAACACCAACATCAAAAAAAAATCCTGTTCCACCATCCCAATCTGTCACATATCTTCAGTCAGATTATGAGTATCCAAATCCTTTCTAATTGACTCCATCCATGTTCTTTTTGGTCTTCCTCTTGCCCTCTTAGATCCTCCAACAAATACTCACATAAACTTTCTCACATCTCCTTCCCTGAGTCTTTGTTTTT
This sequence comes from Pachysandra terminalis, assembly GCA_031762675.1. Lineage (NCBI taxonomy): Eukaryota > Viridiplantae > Streptophyta > Magnoliopsida > Buxales > Buxaceae > Pachysandra > Pachysandra terminalis. Next base: position 4,738 of record JAUPMG010001304.1, on the reverse strand, counting down.
CATGCCCAAACCATCTTAACTTACTTTCCTTTATCTCATCTCCTATTTGAGCAACACTAAACACAATCGGATATGTTCATTCTTCACGTTATCCTTCTTAGTCTCTTCCCACATATCCATCTTCAATATAGAATTACTGAGAAAATATAATAATGTCATTAAGAACAAGTAAAAAGGAGCGCTAAGAGCCAAAGCAGTATGCAATGGGACTGACTTTCCAATATTAATAAGTTTATTCCAAGGGTCAGCTATAAGCCCTTAACTTTTCACATTGATCATAGATGCATTTACAACTCATTCAAGAAGGGGTCATTAGTGTATGTTATTTGCAGAAATTTAATATTTTTTTTTTTTTGATAACTTGGGTGTCCGGGCCTTAGGCCCGACTAATCCCAAGTAGGAGGCTTGCACAGCAACCCACCGCCACGACCTCCCACTTTAATATTGGTGGACTCAAAACCCGAATGGAGGATGATATATTTTTTTATCATGTAAGTGTGTGTGATATCATTACACAGTGCAAGTATCGGTGATAGTATATAAGGAAAATAAAGAAAGGAAAAGGTACAACGACAATCCCTATGTACACAAAATATGTACAATGGGCAAAAGCAAAAAAGTAAGATCAATGGTATGGAATAAAACTAGGAGCAAAAAGTAAAGAATGAACATAAACACTTTAAGTTCCTAAAGAAATGGAAAAGTGGAAAAATAAATTATTGCTGACCAATGAAAAGGGGGAAAAGTTATTCTTTTAACATGTTCAGCAGCAACTACATACGAGAGATTCCCCTATAGAGGCACCTCATTATACCTGGTTAATGGGAAATGTGAATCTTCAAAGGACATGCCTTCCCACAAAATCAGTACCTAGCTTTGTTCTCCGAAAAAATTCTACAAACAAAAAATAGGGATCCTACATTCTAGGTGAACAATGCATCCCTGCAGCCATACAAGCACTATAATTGGATAACACATCCATCTCACCTATCAAGTTCCTCCTTCATCGCAGGATCTAGCTCATCATCAATATCACCCTCATCAAACTCAACCTTAGGTGCAAAGCTTCCAACTGCAACATTTCGTAATCTTGAAGATTTACTGGAACTGTCTGTGTGAACCTTATCCACTTCATCACTATGAAATACAGAAGAGAGACCATCCATCTCCTAAAACACGTGAAAAGCAGCAATCAATCAACAAATTTTACGAATATACGTGCTAAATTTCAGTTTCCCCTGGAAAGACAATAAAACTTCAAATATAGTGGTGCTAACCTTATAGTTTTTGCTTACACTGTTTGATGAAGAATCCTTTAGTTGATCTTTTCTTCTTCGGTTCTTCTTTTTATGCTTGCCAGTTCTAACCTCCTTTGAATCTGACAAATGAGGATTTCTTTAGGGGAAAAAATAGGAGAGAAAAAGACAACTACATCTCATCACGGCCTATCTTTTCAGAATATTGTCCTTTCTTAACATACAATAAGATACGATACTGATGAATCATTTATTAACATGATAAGTTTTTAAAATTAAGTGACAGACAGGTTCTGGGTTATAAAATAAAAAAAAGTTTGCTTTTCAGGAAAAAAACTTAAAACTAATTCAAAACCACAGGCAGCAGAATGCCATACAGGAAGAATTGTCGCCATGTCATGAATTAAAAATTTCAATCAGTTAGTCTCAAATGTTGCTTCAGCAGAAAATTTATGTTTCACAATAAAACAAATACAAATGAAATACAACAATGCAATCAAAATCCGATATGGTGTAGTCACACTATAATCCACACACACAAAACCTGTCAGAAAACCCATCCTCACCAGAGAGGGAGAGAGAGAGAGAGAGAGATTAACAAGAAAAGAAAAAAATCAATTTTCAAAGCCCAAACTGAAGGTAAGATTTTTTCATTTTTCCAAGTTTTTCAAGGTAGACCATAATAAAATGTTCAGAAGAAGTTATAGCACCAAAAAGGTATGAAATAATGAACAATCAATTGAGTTGGTTTTAACATATCAGACCTATGAAAGGGTAATTAATGTGTAAGTTGGGGCAAAAGGCAATAGTAAGACCAAGACATAAATTGAGTTGACTCTCAATGGGTTGGAACCATGAAAAGGTACTAACAACCCAAAGTTGTTGAGAAGGTGCATTATATAAGGGATAGGCAAACCCTCTACGTTTTTTTCTTTTTTACCAAACATTTTTCCCTCTTTGTTGAGGTATGCCTTTTCGTCCATCATGCATAATTAAATTCTCCCATGATAAAAGCAATGCCAGATCAGATATTTAAATTCTATCATGAAAAGATAAGAGTAAACTCATGTCTCATTCACAGCCTCATAACTGGTCCATTAAAATGAGGGACTACACGGTAACTTCCTCCAAATTAGCCGGAAGGATTTCTAGAGGTTCAAAAGATAGAAGGTCCTCGATAAGCTCCTGGACTGCAGATGGTATATACCACCTCTCACGGTTGTTTCTTTAAAATGATGAGAAGAAATCTATGCAAGTCAAACTTAACCGAAAGAGTGTGTTACCGACCAGCATTTTTTTATTGTTTATAGTGACAATAAAACTTAATTTTGATTTTTACCTCCGCGTCTGAAATCTAAATATGCCAAAAGCATAGTGAAGGATACAATAAGCCCACTAATAGTGTATAGAACAAATTCAGGGCTCTACTAGATGGAATAATCTATCTTTGATGATTCATAAGCTTTCAAGGTTATATTATATGTTTTAGTTGACCTATTGATCCGGAATGAGGAGAAATCGAACAAAATTGGGGAACTAATCTTCATCCCTGAAGATGAGGTAACTCTGCCTTGCAAAAACTGAAGAGCAGGTAAAGGATGTACTTAGCAGTTGGGGTTGGAGGAAGATAAAGAGGGGCAAGAGTAGAAGCTGTATATTATGGAATTTATGCCCCGCTGCAATTCTGTGGACAGTTTGGTGTGAAAGAAATCAGAGGATTTTAAAGATCAGGAAAAGGACACGTATAAACTGATTGAAGACACTTTAAAGTTATTATTTTTTTTGGGTTTCTAACTACAGAATTTAGGGGGGTTAGTTTTTCTGAGTTTGACTGTATATGGGGGTTGTGGTGGGACACTTTGAAATAACTACTGTTTTTCTGATTGGGGTGAATTGTAACTATTATATACATGTTTTTTGTAAAAGTTTTATTTTGGCCTCTTGGCTTTCATTTAATGGAAACTTTATATTTACCGATCAAAAAAAAACTCTGAAGAGTTTGCTTGTGTTGTACAATTCCCAATAGACTATCCTCTTACTATGCCATGCAGTGGAAATTTTCCCTCTACTATGCAGCAGGAAGACAATGGGTAAATTTACTTCACTCATGGTCGAAGCATATGTTTCTCAAAGGGGAAAAAAACCTCCTGCTACATGTTGATCCAATCGACCAAAAGTTCTGACTTCTGAGTAGATAACAGAAATATATTTTCTGCGAAATACCCAAAAACCCCAATTAGGGTAGTAAAGGAGAGAAAAATCCCAGGAGATTATATTTTCAGTCAACAAAAATATGTTTTTCCTCCAGATTTTTCATTAATAATTTATTTTCATTAATAATTTATAAGATAGCAAACTTATATTCACTAGAAAGTCAACTACTTTCTTATATTCATTAGACAGTCAGCAAAAACTTCTTCACCAAATATCCCGATGACATAGTGTCATGTCTAATAAAATTACTTGACGAAGATAACTATAGTTCAAGTCCCAATAAGAGATAGTGAATTTTCACTAAAATAAGAAATTTATTATAATACCATGAACAAAAATCGAAAATGACCACTGCCCCATAAACTCCAGTATAGCCAGAATGATCAAAGCACGCCAAAATTTGAATTTTATCATCCTCAAGCACTACATCATTCTCCCTAGGAGGGAGAAAACTCGACCCTATAAATTTATTCTCAAGGATTTAATTGTTAACATTACTTTAAGCCTTTGACTAGCCCAATAAGCTCACTTTAGTCGCTTCAAGGGTATATCAATTTCATTATCATTGTCCATTGGTACCGATCAAAAAAAATAAAAAAAATTATCATTGTCCGTTGGTTGAAAGGTTGGGCTCAAGTTTGTACGGACAAGGCCAAAGGGGGTCTAGGTATAAGGAGTCTAACCCGGTTTAATGGAGCGTTGATGGCTAAATGGCTTTGGCGGTTTGGGGAGGAGGACGGGAGTCTTTGGAGATCGGTGATTAGTAGCAAATATGGTTTGGAGGAAGGGGGATGGAATACTAGAGCCAGTAGGAGCGCACATGGGACAGGGTTTTGGAGATCTATTCGCAGTCATTGGGGTATGTTCCACAGGGGAGTTAGATTCAAGGTAGGAGTCGGAGATAGGATTAGATTTTGGAAGGACGTTTGGTGTGGGGAGCTTGCTTTGCTTTCCAGATTTCCAGTTGTGGCGGCTTTAGCATCAAACCCCAATGCTTGGGTGAAAGACTATTTGGTTTTGGAGGTAGGGGGGAGGAGATGGGATTTAGCCCTGAGGAGAAATTTATGGGATTGGGAAGTGGAGGAGGTAGAGGAGCTGTTGGCAGCAGTAAACTCGGGCAATGTGAGCGGAGTAAGGGACCGTAGATCGTGGAATTGGGCGGAAGACGGTATTTTCTCAGTCGGATCAATGTATAGGAGTTTAACGGAAGGAGAGTTGAGACAGGGCCCTTGGAAGCTGATTTGGAATAGCAATCTCCCGTCTAAAGT
>JAUPMG010001285.1:0-16152 GCA_031762675.1 Pachysandra terminalis | reverse complement strand
CTCTCTCTCTCTCTCTCTCTCTCTCTCTCTCTCTCTCTCTCTCTCTCACACACACACACACACACACACACACACAGACATCCATGTTGATTTCTCATTGAACTGTAAGAAAGTTACTGTCTCTCTCTTAAGAAAGTTTATTTCTCATTAATGATTGAACTGTAAGAAAGTTTCTGTTTTGTGTCTGTTAAGGCAGCTTTTGGAATTTACCTTTCTCATTTGCTTGATTGCTTCAACAAATCTTGCTCTATATGTTCTGAGATAGTGGATTAAAAACAAGGGTGAAACTTCTCTTTTGCTTTTTTTTTTTTGGGAGGTTAGGTATGGGTTAAACTTATTACTCTTAACTGATTGTATTGTGATTAAAGGAAGAGTTAAAATCATTTCAAAATGCTCTCTCCTTGTACCCTTTTTCAAAAGCAAGTTTTGGGAGCTTTTGTGAGAGTCCAACATGGGGGCTCTAACAAATCCACCACTACCAACTTCTTGATTATCATCATGACAACTACATATAAATAAAGGAAACAACTACTTACTTATGTACTACATATATAAAAGGTTCCTATTCTTCTATGTTTTGCTAAGCAACTTATAAAATAGCTGAAAGTAACTAGATAGTGCTTATAATTTCTTCAATATTATGCAGTTAAGAGAAATTTGATCTCTGAATCAATTATCAATCGATGACTAAAAATAAGGAGAATTAAGAGAGAGAGAGAGAGAGAGAGAGAGAGAGAGAGAGAGAGAGAGAGAGAGTTAAATAATAAAAGATGACTTTCATCAAGTCATATAGCAGATTTATGAGAGAGATATTCTTGGTTTCTTTTGAGGTAGGCTTGACCTGCTTAAAAGGTAGAAGAAAATCCTAGAGGGTGTTTGAACTTTGAACATGAATCAAATAAAGAGTGGAAAAAAAAAAAAGAGGGATACTCCACCATGTTTTGTCGGAGTTAGAACTTTGAAACCCCACATTAACTCAGCTCAACTGCCATCATCATCCCAAGTATATTAAGCTAATAGTCATTGGCGCCATTTGCGCCTAAGCAGCAAGTGGGGTCGTGTGAAAAAGGCTGCTGTATATTTCTTAGTCTACATGAGAAAAGCATTGATTGAAATGGTGGGGGAAAGGAGTCCAAAGCTTACCTATTAGTCCTGATCTTGAAATTAAGAGAAGACAAATAATATCAAAGTATCCATCGATCTGGTAAGGAAGAAATATATAATTCCACTTTTACTTTATTTATTAACTATATATCATTTTCTAATTTTCTACCTCACTCACGGCAGTGGATCTTAATTCATATGCGGGTGGGTGCGGGCGAAATGCTACTGGTTTATAGCATTTCAATCACGTTTTTTTTTCACATGATATATTTAGTAAAACATAAGGGTACAACTTGCCGTCAACAATTTAAGAACAGCTTTTTTATTTTTTTGATACAGCAACAAAAAATAAATAAAGATAGAAAATTAAAAGCCTAAAATTCTATTAAAATTTTAGGATTTAGGTTTAAGGTTTAGGCTTTTAGGGTTTAGAATTTAGGATTTGGGTTTAGGGCTTAGGGTTTAGGTAAGGTTTAGGTTTTAGGGTTTTACGATTTAGGGTTTATTAGGGTTTAGGGTTTAGAGTTTAAGGTTTAGGATTTAGGGTTTTCATTTTCTTTTTTTAATATATTTTTTATAGCTGTATTACAAGAAAGAAAACCCAAAAACCCAAATCGTTAATTAATAGAGGTTTAGGCCTTTCTTTTTAATTTATTTTCTGTTTTATTTTAATAGAGTTTTAAGCCTTTCTTTTTAATTTATTTTCTATTTTAATTTATTTTCTACAACTATACTGCAACAGACGAAATCCCTAAAACGTTGTTTTAATTTATTTTATGCACTGCTTGTGCCGTTTTCCTAAATCGAGCCATGTGAAATAGCGTTAATTGAGACTTTATATGGTGGACCAATAGTATTCCATCCGCACCCACCCGCACATAACTGCCACCCGTATAGGATCCGCTCTCCTCACTCACTATAGCGAATCAGGTGCAGGTGGGTGCAAGCAGCATTCTATTGGTCCAAGTCACCCAAAAGTCATCACCGCACATGTGAAAGAAAGAAAAAAAAATATTTTAAGCAGTTTTTTTTGTTTCGTTGTACACATGAATCAGGTGCGGGTGGGTGCAAGCAGCATTCTATTGGTCCAAGTCACCCAAAAGTCATCATCGCACATGTGAAAGAAAGAAAAAAATATTTTAAGCAGTTTTTTTTGTTTCGTTGTACACATGAAGTTACGACATAAGTCAATAACATACTGTCCATATTCACCCACACCACAAAGCCAACCGCATCTGATCTGCACTCCTCGCTCACTCGCTCACTCTTTTAGTGCCGCCCGCACCACAAAGCCACCTACATTTGATCTATACTCCTCACTCTCTCTCTCTATCTATCTCACACACGTGCACGATTTTGTTTCTTTCTCCCAGTAAATCAATATCAAATTATCTCGAATTTGTATGAAATCGTATTTTTATTGGTTTCATTTGGAAAAAGTTCTTTTAATAAATTGGAATTAACTCCAAATCTATATCTAATTTATTTCTCTATATCATGAAGACTACAGTTCTTGATGATTGAGCATGGCACCATGGCCTATGCTACGAGTGTGAGTAGGGATAGCAGTGGTGCCGGTTAAACAGGCAACCCATCATGTTCCTAATGGTTAGGGTTTGGTAACCCATAATTTTGAGTCAAGTTTGGGTTCATGTTTGACTCAATCCATCCGCTGCCATTAACCTATACTTTACATATAAATATATATTTTATAAGTAAATATATCTAAAAATTAAAGGTTTAACATAAAAAAATATTTATTTTTAATATGTCTTACAATTGGGTCGAACCTGTTCCCACTCTGATAGAGTTAAGAGCGGGTTTGATATTAGGGGGCTCCTTTAGGGCTGAGTTAGGGTTTGTCAAAACCTGTCCCGTTGCCTTCCCTGGTGTGAGAGGTATTGACTTTGCAGATTTGTCAACCTAGCTATTGGATGTGCACATAGAGCAGGCTTGAACCAGGCCAATATAAGACCAAGCCCAATCAAGCCTTAAAATGTTGAGGGAGAACTAAAGCCCGGTTGTCCTTTTGGGCCCTATTTAAATTTTGGACGTCTGAAGTTGTGCTATTAGCACAATGTGTGAGTTTTAAAATATTTCTCGATTAATGAAGTTTCACTGTTCCTCTAGCAAATGAGACCAAATTACCCTTTTTCTGCCCATTTCCCAATATGCCCTGCCCTCATTACGCTTTACCTATTTACCCCTCTTTCTAAAAAACTTAAAACTCATCTCTACTCTTCCCTTTTTTTTTTTTTTTATATTTTACCTTTTGCAACAAACTCCAAACCCTCTAAAAGCACCCAAAGGAACCATGGCAACCCCTCCGATAGGAATAACGATGGAAAAAAAAAAAAAGGAATTTAGGAGTCGTCAACAATCCTTTTTGCAGTGTGTTGATTGAACATCATGGCCTAATATTCAAGGACATGATAAAATAGTAATTAGTGACTCCATTGGATGCGTAACAAGATATCACTGAGTTTGAAGGTTCGGTTATGAGAATGGGAAAGGTGTTAGGCACCTCACCTCATCCAGTCTAAACTGGTTACATAATTCCCATATCATCCTCTCATGCATTTGCCTTGGTTTGTAATTGACAAAAAACGACAACTAAACTATGACTTATGGGCTCACATTTAGTGGAAAAAAATAATCACACGTGTCCTAAGATTATCGACAGTCTAACCTAAGCCAGATTCTACATGAAGGATTGAGGTGTATGCATCTAAAGGTCAATGGAAATCCAAAACCGATAAGTCAATCTCCACATATGGATTTCTTCACATACTTCTCGGGTCGTTTGGTATTGGGGTGGAATGTTGAGCACCAAAATCAGGGACAATGGTCGCCCGACTGTAGGTCTACTAACTTCGAGAGTGCACCAGAGACAATGTTCACCCATTTGCAAGCTTTCGAAACTCCTCATAAGATGGATAAAATGGGTCAGGCAAGGTTTATGAGTTTACATGATGCACTTTATGATTCAAGCATGCATTTGCTATAATAAACAAGAATCGGGATTGAAAATAAGCAAGAGATCTATTATAAACAATAGACTAACATACTTGAAATCAAGAAAGAGTACTAACTACTATCATGCTTCAAAAAGAAAGAAGCAAATGAGAAAAGTAGAAGACAGATGCATGCCTAGTCTACAGTACTTATAACATTATTAATCAAATGTGCTAATAAAATAGAAAAAGCATGATTAAGAAGACTACTATGAAGACTAGTACACATGGATTTATAAGTAACATTGATATGAAAACAAGACAAAGGAAACTACTTGGCATTAAAGAGAATGATTATATTATAAAGTGAATGAAAAAACAAGACAAGATGTATGAAAATGAAGTAACCCAAAAAAAGAACCAAGCAAAAAGAGAGTTTTACTTTCTCATTGGTTGGTAAGAGAAACATTTTTTCTTGGTTTCACATAAAAGTTTAACTATACGAGAAAAAGAGAGTAAAATTAGACTTAGAGTGACTTAAAGTGGCAAAGCTAAAAGGAAAGTTCTATTTCCCATTGATTAAGAAAAGAGCTTACTGATGGTCATTTTTTGTAAGAATGCGATGTCAGCATAATGAGGTAATGCGGCGGCCCTTGAACCACGTCATTACCTATTGGACTACCAAGTTGGCATAAATCCGGGATTTGAGATATTAACAACTTTTCATTAATTGGTCAAACTGTGTCGTTGGGCATCCCAAACAAATGAATTAAGACTTTGATGAACCCATTTGGTGACCTGAACTTGTCGGCAAAAATTGTGAAATGAAACGGAATGGGCCTTTTGCCAAGTTATCTAAAAATGAGATAATGAAAAATATCAAAACCTACAAAAATGCTCCATCGAGCCGAAGCAAAAGAGAGACTCATGTCCCTCAAACACTGAGGTTTCCTGCTCTGTGGTGTGCATTCTTGTTGGCATACATGATATCTCAAATTCCTCTCCTTCTCTTTGTCTTATTCAAATAACTCCTTTGAAAGTTGATTTAGAATTATTCATATGATTATCCTGAAAGATAACTCAAAATATGATTTTGGAATAATAAATAGATCATTTCGAAATGTCACTTCGAAATACCTAACTTAAACTATTTCAAAATACAAGCGTGTGTTAATAACCTTATATGAGATTTAACTTGTGATGACGAATTGGCCCTCTCGAGGTGGCTAACCTAAAGATAATGAATTTGACGTATATCTCAAAATGATTCTCCCAAAATGGGCATTTCGGGATATACTTTTCTAGAAATTATATTCTCCCAATAAGAGCGGACTTTTCGAGAAGATATTCAAATTTCCAAGTATACACTCTTTAGAATGTATAATTACATAACTAGCCTTGCCAGGTGTCATGTTATGATTGGAGAGAATCAATTTTCAAATTGGCTCATCATCAATATCCCCCTGCGTTTAGAAGGTGCTATCCAGCCACGTTGTAAACGCATTATCAATAAGAGACAATTTCCAATGCATCTTAAATATAAATTTCTGATAATCACACAACGCATACACTTGTGATAGTTTCAAAATTGTCTTTTGATATTCTTAGATAATTTGAATTCTATATATATGAAAGGAATTTTAAGACTTCAACTGACTTTACTTGGAATGGCTCACAGAAGCCAAGTTGATGAGAAGAAGATCAATTCTTCCTCAGGTTCTCTTTTTTTTTTTTTTTTAAGAAATCAAAAAGGCTAATGTTTCTATGAGTTGGAGCTTTCAGTGCAAGATTAGTGCGATCAAGCTTTGTTACGAAGTTGGACCAAAAGGTGGTTATCCTTATGTTAAAACAACCCTGGTACATACGATATCGCCTGACAGTTCCTGCAACTTCAATGGATGATTCACTCATCCAAATTTGATAAATGAAGGCAACAAATTTTGTAAAGCTTTATGAAAGCTTAGGAAATCTTAGCTTATTCAAGCATTGAATGTTGTAAAGCTATAAAAATGTATTCAAAATGTTTTTGGTAATCGATTTTGATTAGAAATATTAATACTTTGAACTTTTGCTCATTACTTTTCTTTCGAGTGCTTTCCTCAATAATATATATACTCAAATTAGCATAATATTCGAATATTTCAAATTAATTCTCCCAAATAACTGGGCATTTGAAAATGTTGATCCAAGATCTATTTTATGTAGATTCTTAGAATGTTAATCTGAAATCCATTTCATGTAGAGTTTCAGAATATTTTCCTTTTATTTCGAAAGTTATGTTTCGAGGAATATTGGTTTAAGGTTTTCCTTAGAGTATTACTGGATTACTTCGAATATTTTTCTTCAAAGGAATTTTGTTCTAAGGTTTTCCGTAGAAATTTTATCTTGAATATTTCAACCTACTTAAGTGATTGAGGTCTATTTTTTGTAGATCCTCACGATGTTTATAATTTTGAGTTGATTCTCACATATGTGAGTGCTCGAAAATCTAAGGTCCCTCTTGTGTACATCCCTAGAATGTAAATAATTTTGAGTTGATTCTCTCACGTATATAAGCGCTCGAAAATCTAAGGTCCATCTTGTATAGATCCTTAGAATATATATATATATATGATACTTCGAAAAATATGTTTCCAGTATAACTAGATTTTCGACAAAACACTCATTTGCCTTTATTTCGAAATATTTAGTCCGTTGCATGGATATCAGGTGGCAAGTTTTCATTGATTCAATTTTATTTTTAAAATTGAATCATCATTAGTCCCCTGCACTTATCACGTGCGGATTAGACGTTTTTTTTTCTTAGAGGATAGGCTGTCATACGCATTAAATGCGTTACGAGTGATTGTAACATCGTCATTTTGCTCTTTCGTATGATACCCATGCTGCATTAAATGTAATGCCATGTGTCCCAAGGGTATTGCGTAACGCGTGCAACGCTTGGTAACCCGATGAACCGCCGTTTAAGGTTCCGGACAATTTTAATCATTTGAAATTTCAAAATGTATAAGTAAGAGAAAATCATTTGAAATCTCTTTACCTCATTTCAATCTTCTTCTTGTGCTTATCCTTCGTTTTTCTATCTGCGAGTTCTTTGCCTTCAAATTTCCTTTACCCTTCTCTTTCTTTTACTAAACTTTTGAAATGGCTGTCAAAGGTCAGACATCTAAGGGTAGAAGCAAGGCTATTACGAAACCAAAGAAAACTATTGTAGTTTCTTATCAGAAGTGCGTTGAAGTAGTTGATGAACTTTTCTGGGATTCTTCAAACGGCGTCCCTTCTAATAGCGTGGGTGAGAAAGATTTTTTATCTCCTTATCCATATTATTTAGATATTTCTTAGAATATCAGTCGTTTTCGACTGATTCCTTATTTTAGAATCGCTTGAGGTGATTACCCCTTTCCTTCCATTTCTTTCCAATCCCATTTTGGTCTTCCTACCGGTTGGGGTTCTTGGTGTAGAAACATTCTCGCCAATCCTGTTTATGAAGCAAAACTGAAAAGTGCTGGCATTTTTAATGCCATTCGAGCATCTCTTCTAGAGGTTTCCTCAGACAACGAAGGTATTAAAGCTCTTATTCGAAGATGGAATCCCCAAACTCACACATTCGTTACCGCTTTCAAGGAGATAACTCCAACTTTGGAGGATGTGAGTGTTCTCTGCAATCTACCCATCCTGGGTCAATGTCACCCCTTTATCATACTTTCTTACAAGGAGAAAGTAATTTACAACGATCTGGTTAATGGTTTAGAGTATTCGAGGAAGAAAGCAGTTTTGAAGAAGAGCGATGGTGAAGGTAATGGCTCCAGGTTAACTTTGAATGGATAGATTCGATTCTTTTGGAGAGAAGAATATTCAAAAAGCAAATCAAATATTCTTACTACCATTCTTAGCGAAGGAAGATCAAGCAATATCTATTTCGAAGCTTTTCTTGCTGCTTGGCTATCCCATTTCGTTCTGATGGGATATCCACATGATAAGGTTCAAGAGAAAGTTTTTCCTCTTGCAATTCGATTGGCTCAAGGAATCGAAATTTCCCTAGCTTCTTATTTCTTGGGCAATTTGTATGAAAGTCTTGATCTTATAGTGGTAGATCAAGCCAGATCAAGAGGCGGTCGAGTGGTTGAGACCGTTGTTGATGCTGTATTTTTACAACTTTTCTTACGGGAGCGCTATCCCAACTATGCTCCAGCTCGAATTAATGAGGACTCTATAATTCGAACTGTGGATAAGTCGTGTCCTCGAGCTTCTTTTTGGGCACTTCATTCTCCAAATCTAGAAGTTGCCCTTATTGACATTTTGGATAAGAAAAACGAATTCGAGTATAGTCCTTATACTCGAAAGATCATTGGTGCTAAACAGCTTGTCTTAGGCTCCAAAGACATTTCGTTGAGAGTTGCCGCATTTACCCTCCTTCCAAAAGAATCTCATACATCTCTGATCATAACTCATCCTGACTACGTTTTAGGAATGGGGGAAGATGAAATCAACACTCTTTATTATCATCCTCATCGAGTTATGAGACAATTTGGATTGGATCAAACTCTTCCCATCATGCTTTCGAGCGTTGCTCCAAATCCTCATGATGCCATTCAAAGATACTCTCTTCAAGAAATCTCTGATTGTGGTTGGATGTTCTCAGAGGCTGTCATGGTTACTCTTTCCAGAAGAGGTGGAGTTTCAAAATATTGGCTTGAGTTCTGGCAACATTTACTTTTGGACCTTGATGCATTCATCAAGGGTAAAGCTATGCTTACTCACCAGAATATCTATAAGAAGGATGCGAGGCTGAAGTCTCTTGGTTCGAATTGCGCTCCTTCTAAAGATATAGCGAAGCCAGCTCATTATGAGTATTATCCTGACTCCTCCATCAGAGTACAAAGTTCTTCGACAGTGTTGAACGTTGAAGATGAGCTAGTGGATGATGCAGAACCCTTGGTTTGTCCTCCGAAAAGGGTTCGCTCAACTAAAGCAAGAAAGTTGAAAGTGAAGTCCCTGTCAAAACGCATAAAGACAAGGGTGCTCCTTCTTCGAAATCACCTTCTCCAGGTAATTTTCGAACTTATTTCTTATATTCTCATATTTTGTTTTGAGACTTATGATTCATCTTGATCTCTCAGCAAAACTCCAGAAAAGAGCAGAGCTCGTAGCTCCAAGGACGAAGCTTCTCTCAAATGCTGAAGTAGCTAAACATTCCTCAGTAAGGAATGCTTTGACTCTGGTAACAACACTTTCATTTGTTGTTTTCCTTCTTCTTTTCTTTCAAAATAATAATTTCAAAATTTAATTATCTACAAGAACTTGCTAAGACTTATCAAGATGTTCCTAAGAAATTTGTAGATGAGTGATAAGTCATGAGTTATTACATATTAAACTCTTAATTACATGACTTATTTGGCATTTTTTCATATTAAACCCTTCATTTTACATAGAATTTGTCAATTCTCTTTCACCATTGCGTTATATTTTAAATGTCTCATTTACACTAATTTATTGATGCAGAGACACTTTTGGAGACAAATCTTGGTCGAGAGAAATCAGACCAAGATCGTGTCAGATCAGTCAGGTCGGATTAAGCTCAAAAGGAATAAAATTAAAGACAGAAGAATAAATCCGACCCGACCCGACCAAGACTAGGCAACCAAGCTGGTTCAGCGCAACTTGTCAAGGGCGAGTTGACCCGTTTTGGAAAGAAAAACCAGAATTAGAATTGGAGGGATGATGTTCGTGCTTTTTTAGAAAGAACAGAGGAAGCAGCCAAGAACCGAATTGAGCATGGAGGGATTGAATTGGCTAGAGGTGGAAGAAAAGGGATGTAACCGAATTAGCTAAGGGACGATCAAGAAGGAAACCGGAACGGGAAGGAAGCGAGATTGGCAAGAGGCGACTCGAATTAGCATGGGTTGCTAATCATGCATTTGAAGCAAGGCAACCAGTACCGAAAAGGTAGTGTTTGTTTTTGGCATGATTGGAATTGGGAAACAGCAAACCGAATTGGAAGAAAGGGTTGTTCATGCATTCTTGAAGAGGAAGATCGAGAATTTGGCAAGATTTGGAAACCAAGAACAAAAATTAGCTAGTTTTTGTATTAGCTGACAAGCTGAATTAGGAAGGTGTTGTTCTTGGGCGTGAGAAGAAAGGAAGGACGTCAGTTTTGGGTTTTAGCAATTTTGGTTTGTTAGTTCTATAAATAGAGGGGAAACACCAGTTCCCCAAATCATCCAAATTCTTCTTCTTTTTCTGTATTTTCTTCTTCCATGGAAGCCTAAACTCTTGCAAAGGCTTGGGGCTATGTTCCCTTGTAATTGGTATGAATATTTATTGTATTTCTTTTTGAATTTTAATAGAATTATGTTTGATTGTTCATCTATTATGATCCCTTGTGATGTATGAATTCTTCCATACTTTTTATGAGTTTAATAATGTTTTTCTCATTATTAAGAGGAATTTCTCATGGTTTCTAATAGGAATCTAGAATAAAATTGAATGGATTTTTCTAAAAGTTATTCTAACAATGTTGTTAACTGAGGTTACGAGATGTTCCTGGATTATTTCAGTTCAACCGAATCAAACGTCTTCATAGCAATCAAACATGTTAAATTTTACCCGAGTTACAATGAATTTCATACTGGTTCAAGGAACTGCCTCGATGCCTGAGCATTCTCATCACTGAATTTAAACCCTTTTATTATTGACCCTTTAATTATTCCTTTTTAATACCAGTAATTTTTCACCATTATATTTGTTCTTTAACCCACTTTTGTCTTGAATAACCGTGCTCTCTGTGGTTCGACCTCAGACTCACCGAGTATTATATTTATTCGAACTCCTGCACTTGGGAGTGAGTAAGCAATGAGCGTACTCTTGCTTTTCTCGAAGCACGCAAAATCAAACTTGAAAAGGTTGTAGACAGATTGCAAGCTGAAAAAGGATTGGCTGATGTTTGTCTTCCACGCACAAAGAACATGTTGTATGATTCTTTGTTAAATGAGCTAATCATTTATAGAGCTCAACAGACGGCTTCCAAAAAAATTCAATTTGAGGGGCAAGACCAGACTGAAGATCAAACTCGAAATGAAGAGCAAGCGTCAATTCGAGAATCCATACAGTCCTCGAAATCTCCAATTCAAGTTTCAGATGAAGAGGAAGAAACAGAGGATGGAGAAGATGACGAAATCTCTGATTCTGGAGAAAAGGAAGACGAAAACAAAGAGGAAGAAAGAAGTGGAGAAGAAGAAACAGAAGAAAGTGAAGGAAATGATGAAGCATGCGTTCTTGAAGATGTTCATCCTCAGGAAGAAGAAAAAAATTTCCATGAGTTATCTCCAATTTCTCCTTCTCTTCCGCATTCTCCTCCTCCTACAAGCTCTCCCATAGCCCCCTCTTCTTCTCTAATTGTTTCTTCTCCAGCTCTTGAAGCTAAAGTTTCAGTTGTTAATGTTCATATTGTTGAGACTTCCACAGTCGAAGCATCTGATTCTATTATTGGAGAATCTCTTGTTGAGAGTTTGCCTGTAGAGACCTGTGCTGATGCTCCTTCTACTGCTAAAGTATCTGCCCTTGAGAATTTAGCTGTTGAAGTATGTATTGCTGTTTCGAGTGTTTCGAATATTCAAACTTCAACCCTTGAGATTTCGAGCATTGACACTTCGAGTATTCCAGCTTCTTCAACTACAAAGGTTGCAATCTCCTCTGATGATGAAACTACTCTTTTATCCATGTTAAAGAATGTTCATGCTCCCTATAAGTCTTCTATTTTTGTGATCCTTCTTATGAACTTGGAGTTTCGATTTTTCCTTCTAATTTATATTTGTTCTTGCAGCTTCCATTGTACCTGCAATTCTACCAGTCATCACATGCTCTGGATTATTAGCTTCCATAATTCCCAGAACGCACGATCAGCCATTCGGTTCTTGCTAATTTAGTGCTGGAAGAATTCTTCCCACCCTTGCTTCATCCAATCCGACCATTGCTTTCCATTCTGATTTTGGTTCTCTTTCCAAATTCATTGTTCTTTCCAAAATATTAACCAGGCCTTAGAGAATGGACTGAATCGATCTGGTTGTCGGGTCCGGGTCGGGTCGGGTTTATTCTTCTATCTTTGATTTTATTCTTTTTGAACTAAATCCGACCCGCCTGATACGAGTTTGAATTCTCTTGATCAAAGCTTGTCTCCAAAACTGTCTCTGCATCAACAAATTAGGTGTAAATGAGACAATTAAAATATAATGCAATATGAAAAGAGAATTTGTAAATCTCATGTAAAATGAAGAGTTTAATATGAGAAAATACCAGATAAGTCATGTAATTAAGGGTATAAGATGTAGTAATCCATGACATATCACGAAAGAATATATATATTCCTCGCACATTTGTCAAAGTGGATGGATGCTATCTTTGAAGCATATGGCGATATCAGACGAAGCTCGAGTTTTTTCTGCATATGCGAGAAGTCGGATATCAAGAGTTATATTATCTTCTTGAAAAGATGTCAGAGAAGAATTCCGTATCTTTGGTTTCAAAAGAACTTAAGGATTGGAGACCTCTTCTTGCAACTATTGAAGCTCTAGGTATAAATATTGAGTGGTTGAAGAATCATTCCACCATGCTTGAAAATTCTCTTTCTTGTTTTCAAGAAAGGTCAGTGCTCGAAATAAAGAAGAACCAAACTCTTGAATTACTTAACAATAATCATCAAGAGTTGGAAAAGAAGAAGGAAAAAGCTATAATGCTCAGACAATCTCTTGAAGAGACAGAAAAGGATATGGAAGGACTTAAGCAATACGTCCAAGCATTAACATCTGAAGAAGAGGAAAAAAAGAAAAGAATTTCTGAAGTTTCGAATGTAATTGTTTCCTTTAAAATGTTGCCAAGAGAACTATTTTCTCAAGATTGATATCAATAAAGAGCTTTCTTTTGGCATTTTTATTATGCTATAATTAAATTCTTTTAAAAATAATAATGTTTTAGCCATTTTCCATTGACTAATTCTTCTTGTGCAATCTCTTCAAGTAAAACAATCTTGTAATAACTTGAACGATAAGCTACAATAATTTCGAAAGGTCCATCCCACCTTTGTGCAAACTTAGGATTAATAGTGTTGCTCATTTCATAAAATGAAGCTCGAAACACTCATTCACCTACTTGGAATTCTCGAGGATAAGCTTTCGAAATAACTTGATGATATTGAAGATTGTTTGCCATTGCTTGCGACCTTTTTTCACTCAAATCATTTATCCGCTGCATTCGAATTGCAACCAAATCATGTGTGTCCCAATCCATTTCAGCAGCTTGCAATATCCTTGCCGAAGAAAGTTGCAATTCCACAGGTAAAATGACTTCCAATCCATACACCAATGTAAATGGAGTTGATTTCGTAGCTCGATGTTTAGACACTCTGTATGCCCACAACACATCAAACAAATGTTCATGCCATTGAGTGGGATGATCATAAGTTAATTTACTTAATAACAGTATCAAAGTCTTGTTTGTGGCTTCTGCTTGTGCATTGCCGTGAGGATAATACCGTGTAGACTTGTTGTGAATGGTATTATGCCTTGCAAGCAATTCTCAAACTGGACAGTTTAGGATTGAAGAACCGTTGTCAGTAATGATTCTTCGAGGCGCTCCTCCTCAAGTAATGAGATATTCCTGAATGAACTAAGCGACATCAAGTCATGTTGCTTTCTTAAGAGCAATTGCTTCCACCACTTGGTAAAATACTCAGTGGCTACCAAGATCCATGTATGTCATCTTCTACTAAGGAGATTGATTGGACCAATCAAGTCTAGCCCCCAAAAATGAAATGGATATGGAGTGATGATAGCCTGCATATTTCGAGAATATTTTCTTGGAATATTTCCTTGTATCTAACATCTCAAACACTTCTTAACATATTCGAATGTATCTTCTTTCACAGAAGGCCAATAGTATCCCATATCAAGGAGTTGTTCATACAATTTTCTCTTTCCTAGATGAGCTTCACATTTTCCTGAATGTACTTCACGAAGTACAATAGCTGCTTCTTGTGGATCAAGACATCTGAGTCAACTTCATTTGTACTCGGTCGTAATAAGTGACATTCCTGAATCGAAATTGAATAGCTCTTCTTCGAATTCGATGAGCTTCATATGCATTGTTAGGTAGAAAACCATCACTTAGAAACCGAATGAAAGGTCTCCTCCAATCTTCCTCGTATACAAAGATTGGACATACTTCCATGATATCAGGGGTGCTTTGGCAACCAAGACAACTCCTTTGTAATTTTTTAGAATCAAGAGACATGGCTGGCCAATACACTTCTTTGCAGCCTTCTATATAATGGAATGGAATCTGAACTTCCATAGGTATTCTCATGCATATCATTAAGAATTTGATGTGTGTCTTCATTTCCAACACATCGCAATTGAACTCCATTCGAAGCCTTAAAATATATGATATGACCAACTTCAACAAAGTTTGCTAATTTTCAAATATTGTTGTTGAATGCTGAAGTTGATGTAATATATCATGTCTCCAATCATCTGAGTGGATTTCTTCTCGTTCAATTTCAGGATCCAAGGTTGCTGGCAGAATCTTTCGAATAACTTCAATTTGTTGAGTCTTCATTTAAATTCAACATACTTCCCAATTTTGCCAAAATATCTGCCTGATGATTTTAGGCTCTTGGAATGTGCATCAAGACGCATTCAACAAATTTACACATTAACGCTCGAATTGTTGTTCTGTATGGAACTAACTCATGTTCCTTAACAACAAAATCTTCGTTAATTTGAGAAATGATGACCTTCGAATGACCAAAGACTCTCAATCTTTGCATGCCCATCTGCTTAGTCATGATCAGTCCAATAAGCAGAGCTTCACATTCTGCTCTATTATTGGAATACACGAAATCCAACCAGAAGGAGTAGTATAAATGTTGCCCATCATTTGAGGTGAATTCAATTCCTGCTCCTCCTCCATTCGAGTTTGATGATCCATCAAATTTCATTTACCACTCTTGGTCCTCTACAGTTGCAACTTCAAATTCTAGCAATTCTTCATCTTGAACTTTCGAAAAAGCAGCAAGTAAATCAGCTACTGCTTGTCCTTTGATGCCCTTAGGAGTTTCACGTGCCATATCAAATTCTGGCAATTGTAACAACCATTTTGTATATCTCCTAAGTAATACGGGCTGAGATAATAAATATCTGATTGGATTTGAGCGAGTAACAAGGATAGTTGGAAATGCTAGGAGATAATGTCTCAACTTTCGAGTTACATGATATAGAGCAAGACAAAATTTGTTTACTTGAGAATACTTCACTTCTGCTCCTCGCAAAGTCTACTGATATAATACACAGGTTTCTCAATTCCTTGGTCATCTTCTTGAGCAAATAACCCACCAATAGCATTGTCACGACCCGAATTCGAAAGCATGTCTCACCCTCACTTGAGCATGGCTTTAGAACTCCACTCTATACTCTCACCCACTTATACTCCAAACAAATACTCAAAAGGGGTGGAAAACCACAAATAAATATAGAGAATCCTAAAACAATATAGGATGCGCAACGGAAAAATAAATCATCTAACATGTGATGAAAATATAACATGTATCTAGCACAAAATATCAAATGAGATCTCCTCACTCCTCAGATGGGCACAGGTGAGGAAATCAAAATAAACCCCAATAAAAAAACTGTGGGGCACCCAAATAAAATTATAGAACAAGTGTAATGGAGTCAACATGCTCCTACTCTCAAATCCCTCAATACATACAAACCGAAGAATAAATGATCAAAAAGAAACTAAAATGAAGCCCACGGTCTCCTCATTCACCTCAGCATCCTATGTCGCAGTCTAGGTCCTGCCTATAGTGCTCCCCTTAAATGTTAGGAGCCAAGAACGCTTGAGCTACACGCTCAGTAAATACAATGTGCATATATCGTGTGATTAACTAGGATGACTGTGTATGCATGAGATGCCATAATCGATGCAAGGGTTCGTTCATTTATATGCAATGACATGAACAGCTAAATATTGACCCAACAATTGGTCTAAGCAATCACGTGAATGCAAATGCATGTCGTTGATATTGTGAAGTGGTATGCCC
>JAUPMG010001275.1:0-16152 GCA_031762675.1 Pachysandra terminalis | reverse complement strand
CACAGATAATTCCAATAATTCATTCATATATTATAATTGGGAAAATAAAATACTTTCAAAGGTTCAGGTCATTACAATAATCCCGCCAAAATTAATGCGGTATGAAACTATTAGTAGCGGTTATAGCCTGCCCATCCCTAAAAGTGACATTTAGTCGCGGTTCTAACCTGACTGTCACTAAAAGATAAACTATTAGTAGCGGTTATAATCGGACCATCACTAAAAGTCACATTTAGTCGCGTTTCTAACCCGACCGTCACTAAACGATTTTAATTTGAGAGGGAATAATCCCGTCAAAACTAATGCGGTATGAAACTATTAGTAGAGGTTATAGCCGGACCGTCACTAAAAGTCACATTTAGTCGTGGTTCTAACCCGACCGTCACTAAAAGATTTTAATTTGAGAGGGAATAATCCCGCCAAAATTAATGCGGTATGAAACTATTAGTCGCGGTTCTAACCCGATGGTCATTAAAAGTCCCATGTAGTCGCGGTTTTGATATGACCGCCACTAAAAAATCCTAAATTAAAAAAAGAAGAAGCAGGGGTCTTCTTCTTTCGAATAGCAAAGAAAACCTTATTTTTCATCTACTTTTCTTTTTCTTCCTCAAAACTCAAAGCCTGGGAAACTGAAGTCTCCACCTCCCTCTCTTCATTGCCAAAATATGATTTCCGTCCTATTAATTCAGCCACTCTTCTCACAAGTCCAGAGTCCCTAGAGCTATCAGTGATGCAAGGAGCAATCTTGATCTTCGGAATCGAATCAGCCATTTTCGATAGGGAAATAGGAGGAGAGAACCCCATTAAACCATTATGACCCATTACTGTCTCACTGTGAATTCTCCATTGCTTTTTTCACCCGAATTTCCGGTAAGGATCCACGTGATTTTCCGACCAACGAAGCCCGCTTCTTGTCGCATCTCTTATTGTCAACCTTGTCATTTTCAAGCAATGACCTCTTCCTATGATCAGTCTGTTTCAAATTTCTGGCAGATTGTAATGGAATCTGATTATAACGACTTGCTATAACCCTCCCAGGTTTAATCGGTTTTTTAGCATAAACTGATTGTTCTACTTCTTTGAAGTGCTTCTTAGGTTGAATACAAGACATAACTCCAGTATCTCTCTTCACTGGTTTCTTTAATCTGACTGTAGTGAGTACCTATTTGGAAGATTGGATCTTGGGAACAGTCTTAGATTGTTTAGGGCTTAGACTGAAAACCCCTCTTCCTCCCCTTTCTTTGGTCACCTTACCTTCATCGATTTCTGAAATCTTCCAAATGCAAGATACACGGCGATTATGAATTGATTGAATAGGAGTAATTTTCGGCTTAGCCATCTGTCGGCCCGAGACTGAGACCCCTTTTTCGGAATCTCTCTATTTTGTTTTTTATAAAATAAGTCACTTTTAGTGGCGGTCAATGACCGCGACTAAATGTGACTTTTAGTGACGATAAAGTTAAAACAGCGACTAAAGGTCAACACCTTTAGCGACGGTCGTGTCAACCGTGGGTAAAGATTCTATCTTTTAGTGACGGTCAGGTTAGAACCACGACTAAAGGTCAACACCTTTAGCGACGGTCATGTCAAAACCGCGAGCAAATATGCAACCTATAGTGACACATATTTATGGCTGCCACTGTAACTGCCACTAAAACAATCCGCTAAGGCTGCTATAGTGACACATATTTAAAGCCATACAAGTGAAAGGTTTATTTGATATTACTTTGGCCACGGCTAACTCATAATTGGGATCTTGAAAATATGGCCCAAAGGTAGCCGTTTTTCTTTGATTCTCCTTCTGGAGAATTCGCTCATATTTGGCCACCCGGGTTGACAATTCAAACAACTCTTCGAATTCCATTCCATCGAACATCTTCCGGAGTTCAATGTCGAGGCCATTTTGGGCCAATTTCACAAACTCTATTTCAGGGAGTACAATCCTATATCTATTTCTGGCATTTTTTAACCGTCCTATGTATCTATCTGCCGTTTCATCCTGCAGCTGTCTCAACCGAGCCAAATCGGCCACGGACACTTCTGGTTCAGTTAGGTAAAATTGAGAGTGAAATGTTTCTTCCATCTCAGCCCAATGTTGGACCGAGTTATGAGGTAAGGTTATGTACCAAGTGAAAGCTTGGCTTGTCAGGGAGTTCCCAAATAGTCTTAACTTATGGTATTCACTAGGTGATAATTCTCCGCACTGTACCATAAATCGGCTGACATGCTCGATGGTCGATTGACCATCTTCTCCTGAGAACAATGAGAAGTCGGAGATCCTGTATCCCTTAGGAAATTCATACCTAAGATCCACCCAATCAGGATATGGTTTTCGGTATGATAGTCTAGACAAACGCTGGGTCGGCATATTGGCCACTGCCTCTTGGACCCAGTGATATACTTGATCTCTCTCCGTTTCTCTGACCAGTAAGGGTGCCTGAATGTCTACATTCGGCAGCACGTGAAATCCTTGCCTGACCGTTATGGCCAAAGGGCTCATTTCGGTCATTTATTTGCTTAACCGGCCTTGGAGGAGTAAGCCTGGCTCGAGGTAATTCAACAAGGTTAAACACTCCATTTCCCTTAAGATTTCTCCTGGCCGAGCTTTCACCTTCTCCGGCTGAACTATGTTCACGCCTGATTAATAACTCCATTTCAAAAGGCATTCTAGTGAATCCTTCTGCAATAGCCGCATACGTGCGTCCTTGATTGGCACATATCCTCATTAAAGTGTGATTTATAGCTTGTAACATCATTAAGACACAATTATTAAACGAGCGGATGTCGATCCTACCTCTGCCGTTGGATTAGCCTGGCCATGCATTTCGGTCGGTGTGGCAGTGCTTTCTAATATTTCTTTTTGAATAATATTCATTCCATCACAATCATCTTCTCCTGACCGTCCACTAGCTTTGGTTTTCGGCGCCATTTAGCTTTACCAGATGTGTCCCATCGGGCGTGCCAAAATATGTTGGTCCGAAAAACCAACTCTAGCTCGCTTCCCGGTCGATTTGTAGGTTCACTCTCGGTCGTGTGGCCGTAGAGGGTGCGGGCGTGCCAGAACTCTTAAGAGTTCACATGAAAGACAGGTTATGTGAATTAAACTGCGTAAATTAACTACTAAAGTGAATCAGTCGATTATATGACCGATTGTGAATCAGACGATTATGTGGCTTCAAATCTCGAAGGATCAGTGGCCGATCTAGAGAAACTGATTTTACGCGATCAACAACACCATATATATATATAAACCAGAACAAGATAACAAGCAGCTAGAAGGTAAACCTTCTAGGATGCAAGGGAAACAAGAAAAATACAAAAACTCCAGAAGGTCCTTGGGCTCCGATTGTGGGAAGTGACTAACCTACTTCACGGGTGCACAATTCGGCACGCAAGAGACTGTCGAGAGGACCTCCAATGGTTCCTTGGGCTCTGATTGTGGGACACGACTAAACTACTTTGCACAACTCGGCATGCAAGAGACGATTAAGAAGGGTTCTAAAGAGCACCCAACTGGGATTCCTCTATTACTGGCTGATTCAGATGACGAAGTAGGTGCAATAGGTTCCTTGCAGAGTGCTAAACTAGTGATCACTGGGGATCAAGGGTGAAGTTATGTGTAGTTTTGGTTAATATATTGTGGAGGCTTTTTCCATTTTGGTCGATCTCTTTTTTATAGGCCTTTACTGTAACTGCTCGGCAGTTGGGTGATAATGGGAAACCTCAATCTTTCTTCTGCTGACATCTGGCCCACTCCCTTATTTCATGTTCATAGCACGTCTTGCGACCCTCTTTTGGTAGATTGGGCTTGCTTAACATGCTGGACCTGTGCGCTATTTTTTCAGGCATGTATCGCCTTTATTGGGCCAAAGCCCATTTCCTTCTTACTGCATGGCCCACACGGTCTCAAACGGTTTATGGCGTGTAACCGGTTTTAAGCTGTCTAATTCCGGCCTAAACAGGTTCACTAGCTCTTCAAATCCTTACATCATCCCCCAGTTTATTGATCTTAATACACTTCATCAAATGTTTATACTAAACCCTAAAAACTTTTGAACTTTCTAAGACCATCCATTACACAAAATGAACTTTTTACCGGCGGTTCAATGTTCACCAGCGGTTCAATCCATAACCGCCAATAAAAACAATATATATACATTTCTTTTTGTAGTGATCGCTCAGTTAATTAACCCTCCTACAATTCTGACGGATCTCTCCGTTGTTTCCCAGCAAGTGGCTAATATTACCTTATTTATCATGGATTGACCAAAGTTGTCGAAGAATTTGTTTTGTTGGCCGGCGAACCTGTTCACGATTCCGACGGTGACGGTGCCGCTAGTCGAGAACAACTCCTGGTCAGTTTGGAGAAGGCTGTTTTGAAGGTTAGTGAAGTAGTGATTGTCCAAACCGCTGGGTGTTGTAGGGTCGAGGTTGGTCACTGTGGTGTTGAGATTAGACCTTCCTTGAGGACATATTCGGCGAGAGTTTGCAAGTAAGTTGTATCCAGACTCGGGTCCGGGTTGCTGGTATTCCTGAAGTTGTAGAGGCGAGGAAGGAATGATGGGCATCGAGCCCCGCCGAAGGTATGAGCTCCTGAAGTACAAAATAAGCTTAATAAGCTTAATAAGCTTAGGTGACAATCACGGTTTTAAATTTCGTTGAAATTTTGATTTCGTTTATGCAGACGGAATTGAAATCCCAAAATTTTGTTCTAAAAAAATTTGGATAAATTAATCTGAAATTTTACAAATTAAAAAAAATAATAAAAAAATTTGTCAGAAATAAATTAATTTTGATAAAAACAATAACTTTAATAAATTTCAAATTATTTCATCAATATCATTGAAAGTTCACAGTGAAATTTTGGTGAATTAATCCCACAATTTTGTTCTGAAAAAAACTGAAATCACTGGAATTTCAGTTATATATTTCATAATAAATGGATCGGGTTGGGTAGGTTCAAGCCGCTAGAAGAAGGCGTTTTGTGTTATTGATCCTTAACCCATACAAACCCGCTTGAGTTTAAACTGGTTGGATTGATCCAAGGATGTTAATGTCAATCCAAGATGAATTGGGGGCGGGTTGACTAGTCGGGTCACTAAAGAGGTTCTCTCAAATTTTTTTTACCTGATAAGCGACCAGGTCGGTTGTGTCAAGTCCAACAGCAGAGAACTTGGCTGTGATATTACTTGAGACTTTCCAAAGGGCTTGGGATGGATCTGCCGACTCCTGGCCGATTTGCTGTTCTGCTGTCTCTTCTTCCAAGTAGAACATTCCATGAAGGACATCCTGACTGCAAGTTTGCAAATGTTAAAAGCCAATTAGGATACAATATGCTGGGTCAGGTTGACCAGCTTAGAATCATTTAACCAACACTTGGGTTGCGTTTGTCCCGGCTGTGCTTTTGAATAAGCACTCATTTGATAAGCAACTCAATGAGAGCGCTTATCCACAGCAACAATAAACTGCATACATGAAGAAACTAGCATTTGATAAATACATTCATCTAAGTGCTTATGAAAGTTTAAGAGTAAAATAGGTATTATGAAAATATTATTAAAGTTTGGAAATAACATTTATTTAAGTGTTTATGAAAGTTTAGGGGTAAAAAAAATATTACGAAAATATTATTAAAGTTTAGAAATAGCTTCGTGTATCATGATAAGAGAAGCTATTCTCAGCAGCTTCTCCTTATGGGTAGCCTTCCTCTACTGCTTGTTGGTAAGCACGTACCCAGTAGGTATTACAAAACACACTTTTAATTTTTTAAAAGTACTTTAATAAACTATAAGCTGAAATAAACACTTAAATATACTAGACTAAACGCAGATTTGGAGACCATTCTCAAACAAGATTAGGAAGTAGAATACATCAACCTCAAAACACTAACAACCGGGTATTTCTAAACAGATCCATAAACATGAATGATTTTAAACTTAGTTTGGGTTGGAATAAAAATCGTGTATTATTTTCCTTTGATCAATTCAAACCCACTTAAAATGTGTTAATAATGAAATATATATATACCCGGACTGCGACGTTATGTGCATGATTTTGTGAGTCAAAACAAAAAATCAACTCCATGTGCATGATTCATCGGGCACGTATTGTCTGGAGCTAAACAACATCAATTGAAGCGTGTGTGGATAGGCATTACGACTTCAAGCCGATGGTTAGATTCAGCTGCAAAGCCAGAAATTTATTTTTTGGGGGGGTCAAAATAAATATAACAGTGGGCAAGTAAAAATTAGTAAAATTTATAATTTTTTTTAACAAATTTAATTAGAGTTATGTGATGGTTTTTCTATTCTCTCTCTCTCATCTCTCTCTCTCTCTACACACACACATATATATATTGTATATTCAGTAATTCATTCACATATACCAATGTTTCGCTTGTATCATATTTTTAGATATGTAAACAATTCTAATTTTTTTTAAATATTTTACAAGAAAATCCTTATATTTAAGGGATGCCTTGTCATATAGGTTTTTAAGATTGAAACTTAATATATCTTAATACATGCTTATATCATATGGAAGTCCTAGAATATAAGTGGGTTTGCCGAATCATTTATTGTTTCTAAGATAATCATCTTTTTTTTTTGAGTTCTGGCTCGGCTCGCGAGCCTAATTTTAGAGTTCAAGCACGGCTCGTTAAAAACCTTAGTTATAAGAACCAAGTGAATCAGACAAATAATCAAATCATAAAAATCTTAAATCATTACACTTTTATTTTTAGATGAACAATTTCATACTATAACTTTCAGTTTTTAATTTTTATGTTTATATATTTTAATAAAAAATATTTAAATATCACAAATCAAATCACTAGTGTGAATCGTTGGAAAAGAAAGTTGATTTTTGCATTTATCTTCAACAAAATCTTTTCCAAGTGAATGATAAAGAAATAAAAAATAAATTATAAAATCCAAAATAGAAAGAGAAATTGAAAAAACAAAATAAAGACCCACTTAGAAAAAAGAAATCCATGGGTATTTTTGTCAAATAAAATTAAAATAATCAAATTAAAAGAGAAATAAATCAATAAATATGAGTACTGTTGTCCAATAATTTTGATTGACTTGTTGTAAAACAAATGGCATGGCTGCCCCCCCTCGGCCCCTGGCTCCGCCCATGGTTAGATCGACGCGTGACATGCATCAGCTCACACTAGCTACTTCAGCTATTTCGCTAGCCCCAAATGATATCCTCTTCAAGATCTGGACAAAACTTTTTTCTTGAAAAAGTGATGGACCCATAGGTCCCATACTAAGAACATCAATTATCCTTTATTGATTGGTGTTGAGACACATACGAAACATTGGGCATAAAATTTATTGTTCGATTCACAGAATTGTGTAGACTATCCTAACACCTCTTCGATATGCCATGTTTAACCTAATCCAATTACTAACCGAGTCGGACCCATTTATTAACCAACCTATCAACTTCCAACAAGTTAACAAGCTTTGTTCAGGACCTCCAAACTCAAGTCGGTTGAGCTCCACCCTTGTACTCATAACTCAATCTCAACATTAATTAATTCAAAGGATACAAAAGCATATCATCTAGTGGAGGTCGGAGCATTGACTGAAGTGTTGACACATAGATATGGAGAGGGCAAAACATCGACTAGAGTGTTGGCACATAAATTATGCTCCCGACATTTGTCCACATGGCCACATCAACCAAAACATGTGGACGCATGGCATGCTATCACCAACGCTCCAACCGACACTCCGGCCTCCATATATATTTATAAATACTTTAATTAAGTAGATTAAAGTTCAGTTTGACATACCAAACACACAGACTATTTTGCTGCACCGGGGCAAACGTTCTCTACAGCAGTCTTGATGTCGTCAACTTCATTGAAAGTTGAAACCCCTAGCAAATCGATTAGGAATAGTATCTTTCTCACTGTATCCCATCTGCATTATCTACCAAAACCGACGCATCGCAACCCTGGAATAAACCAAGACAAATAAACAAACTAAAACCAGTTTAAGAAACTTGATTTACTTGAACGAGTTGCGATCTCAAGTCAATTTCTAATTTATTAAAAAAAATCTTTAACTCGGTTCAAAACTGAGATCAGATGATCTGATTCACCGACAAGTACCCCTTAAAAACTATCACGTCTTAAAAAAAAAAATCCCGAATTGAATCACTGATCTAACTCGATATCAAACCAAAACGATCCCCAATCCGATACTGAGTTTAAACACTATGGATTGAAGTCGCTAAAGTTTATTTACGTTGACGTAGCAGTCATGGAAGTGAAGGCGAATGAGACTAGCAGCAGCTCGGGGATTAGATTGTAAAGCTTGCTGGATCACACCACAGACGATGCTCGACACGTTGGGGCATGTGTTACAATAAAACGTGGCGCTTAAGTTGGCGTTGGATCTCTCCAAAGTCAAAATCAAGAAAAGAAGAGCAAATATCAGTAAGGGAGAGGATGAAGACATTCTAGCTCTTTCAAAGGAAGAAGTTAAAGATCAAGCTTGTTATGTGCAGCAAAAACTTGAGCTTTGTTTGTGAAAGGATGGATCCTCTAAAACCTTTCCACCCTCCACCTTTTTATAGAGAGAGACAGAGAGAGAGAGAGAGAGAGAGAGAGTTACAAGCACAGCCAAGCAGCCTCCTTAGGAACAAACTACATAAAGCAGCATAGAAAATTCTTAGTTTTACTTTTCTTTTGAGAGGGGCTTTTAGATCTTGTGATCCTAAATTCGTAATGTTAATTACTCTCTCTCTCTCTCTCTCTCTCTCTCTCTCTCTCTCTGTATAAAAATGAAAGTGTAAATTGAACTGCAATCATCATTAACTGATTTGAAGTTTATTGCTTTGAAAAAATCATGGGGAAATTTTCTAGGGTCGAAGGGTATAATAATAATTTTATTTACTGTTATGTTTAATCCTAACCACACGATTTTTATCATAATTTTTGTAGCTGCTCTTTGTAACACTTTTTTTCGAGACTTGGAAAATAATAAAACCTAGTGTATATCTATAAACGTAAACACTATTTGTCGAACCACATAAATCTGTATCTTATGTGTGCTTGATTTATTCTTCATCCTGTTTATCTTTCTTTTTTAACAAATATCGAATTCTTTCTACAATAAAAAGATAAAAAATAAAAAATAAAAAAGAATAACACATCCTTTAAAAGATAAAAAAGAATAACACATCCATCTACTATAGAGTGTGGATTGCTTAATTATTTCCGAATCAAGAAATAATGTCTTGATTACTAAGAATTGATAGGTAGTCAAGATGAGAGGCTTAGACAAAGTCCAATGACTAAAACCCCAAGTCCCTAGGCTTAATTGATTTGTATTACATAGCATTCTTATCTTTTAGACATGCTAAGGGTTTAGAACCTATCATAAGGTTTCCTTTTATCTCTTTTCAGAAAAGAAAAAAAAATGGGACTCGTCCACTCTTTTTAAGTCTCACATTTTAGAATTAGGCTTGACCTAAATATGTTGAAATTTAAAGAGTGGTCTTTATAAAGTTGGTTACGGTATCCAAATGATTGTATGTAACTGTTTAATGTGTCACCATCTTTAAGGTTGTGTTTGGATATTGAGAACGTGTGAAGAAGGAAAAATAAAGTGTATTTTTATCTTTCTCATAGGTATTTGGATAGCAAGAAAATGAAAAAGTAGTGGAGTCCATTGCTTTTTAGAGAAAGATAATGATAAAGAATGACATTTTTTTTCCTACAAAATTAGTTGAATTTTGCGTTGCGAGAATCCTTTTTTAGTCTTCTTCTAACATTGCCATTTCAAAACATCCACATTTAAATTAGAATAGGTATGTGGAACATGTTGGGTGATCCAAATCAAAGTGGATTAATTAAATAAGCAGTGATGTCACATAAAAACATACCAAGTCATGCTTGGTCAACATTATCATATACTACTCATCATACTTATAATTACATCAACAACAACAGTTGCTACTTATAACATTAATCTTTTATATATATATAATTAAAATGTCTTATTAATTGAAAAAAAAAGTAAAAGAAAATATAAATGTAATGATGAATGAGGCTTAACGTAGTCCTCTATAATTTAAACCAAACTGAACCGGATCGATTTAAATCGATCTCAACCCAAATCAAGTCAGTTTAATTTGATTTTATAATTTTAAAACAAAAATGAAACCCAAAATCTAAAAATGGAACCAAAACCAAATCGTATACGGATTAACATAATTATGTTCAGGATTCTTATGATTTTCTTGCTAACTAAACACACAATTATATGATTTTCATTAATAGTCATGCAATTTTCTTGCAACATCTAAAACAACATAAAAAAATTATTTTTACTTTCTTTTCTAATTCTGTTCCCATTCTTTTCTTTCTCAGCCGATTTTTTCGCATTTTCTTGATTTTCTGGTATTAATTGATATACAAGAGGGATGAAAAACAATTAATATTGCTTGCAAAAATTTCCTTCAGCATTTATGATTGTTCAAATCAATTTGGTTTATGACAAATCAATTATACAATCCGGATTAGTTTCGGCTGATTATGAACCGGATCGACTTGTATAACCGGTGAATTGACGTCAGTTTCTATCTATATATCTAGAGAGTAATTAGTTTATAAGTTTAAGCACAAATCAGATTTCTCTTCATTGCTATTGCTATTGTGATCAAGATTGTTCGGTTTAAGATTAAATCTACAAAATAATTATAATTAAAATAATATACTGGTTAATAATTCAAAATTATAGTGATTTTTTATTAGGAAGCTTTACTATATTTTTTACTACTCACTGGTTTATGCCCTAATTATTGAGGAATCAATGCCTTCGACATTAATGCGGAATTATTATACAGTATTTGATTTTCTGGATGGACCATATAACTACCATATAGATAGCCTAATGGCAAGAGAGATAGGACATAGATTAAAAAATCTTGAACACGTGAAACTTTACACAAATTAGGGCCTGTTTGTAGCTTTTTAAAAATGGAATGGCTTCAATGTAAAGGGCTTTGAATCAAAGCCATTGATTAAAAATTACGTTTCGTGCGAAAAATTATATAAATTGATGCTTTGTATATAATTTTAGGTTTGATGGATATTTTTATTTGTTATTTTTTTGTAAAGAATGTGTAATAGAAAAAAAGGATAATTTTGTCATTTAAAAGCTTCACTTAAATTTAGAACATGACCAACTGCTTCCTACAAACGCAGTTTTTAAAAGCAGTCCTATACCATCTGAAGTAGCTTTCAGAAGTGTTACCAAACACCTAAACATTGGATGGCAAACCCTTTTAGGTCTATGAAGGGCTTTCTAGCCCAAAAATTTTGATCAAACGGGGCCTTAGAGTACCAAGTTAAAAGATTTTGAAAATTAGTGAAAATATTTTATCTATTAATATTAGTGATCAGGCGGTCTAATTAATCCCACTATACACATGGCATTATCTTAAGTGCGCGCATATATGTTTTATGGGTATGGCCTCATACACTGAATCATTACTAAAGCAATTACGTGCCACCCTATCGCTTTATATGTGACAGTTGTTAACAACAACTGCACGTTAATTAGACCTTTCAACAAAAATGTGATATGTGAAACGGCTCAAAGATATTTGACTGTCCTTATCACATAAACTTCTTTGAGAAGTAACCTCCAAAAAATAGTTCAGTATACTGAACAACGCCACGTGTCCAAAGTTCAAAAGACGCGGGTTAACCACTTTCGAAATGACCGAAGGACTAAGGATTTGAATTCCTTATAAGGCAGAACACTCCTTCTCGAAGAATAGAGACAGGGGTATGTTACCCCTAATAAACTCTCAAATATATCAAACTCCAAAGAAAACCTCGAAGTCATACTTTCTCATTCCCAAGAAGAGATTTCGAGTGAGTTTGTTACTTTATTTCATACTTCGAAGGTAATCTACTAAGGAAAGGCCTTCGAAGGCACATTTTGTACCTTCTAACTCAGAAGTCGCCCTCAGATCATATCCGCAAACTTCGAAGGACCATTTATTACATTCTATCTTAAATAAACTACGAATGAGACATCTTTCCTTCTATTAAAGTTCGATTTGAAGTCTAACCACCTCCACATAGTCAATTTGTCAAAGGTTAGTCATCCTAAAAAAAACTAAGGATTTTGTAATCTTCAAAGGACAAAGATATAGGTTTTTCACCTTCAATGCATTCTTAAACTCACTAAAACTTTGAAGTAAACTTCGAAGTCACTCTTATTTATCCCCATGAATTGGCTTTGGAAATATTTTACATAACATATGTTGACTTCGAAGGTGATTCCTACTGGAGAGACCTTCGAAGGCAAGTTTATACTTTATCTCTAGGGAATAATTCCTGAAGATAACATTTTACTTCAAAGGACTTTCTCTCACACTTTACTTTAAAGGAGTTTTTAAAGAAAGCATATCTACTTCTAATTTCACTAAGTCCGAGTCGAAGGCACTCAAATTGGTTGCTTAAATTGTAATCTTTGAACGATTCCAGGATAATTCTTCTTTACAGGACTATTGATCATGAAAATGAATTGTCTGATGAGAAACTTAATTTAAGGTCTCTATATGGATAATTCGAGAATATACTGGTCATCTTGTAAAGTATGTACTTATTTTAACTTCCTTCGAAGACAGATAGCAGCTAAAAGGAGTTCCTACGAGATGAGCGAAGTCCAGAAAGATATTGCGACATTCAATTAACTCCTTTACTTTAAAATGATTGGGATAGATTCCTCAAAATGAACAGCACACGATAAAATCTTAGCGACTTATAATATCTGTTATCTAATGGGGGTTTTTATCTTATCTGGTATGACAGCAAGAATGAAAACGTTGCTTTTTAGATCTTTATGTACTACACATGTCACATGACCCTTGATCCTCTAGATCTAAAGCAACCTATCACAGAGCAAGTTCACATGTTTGAGTGATTCATCCCACTTTTTATGGAAATAAGGCGTGTTGAAATCCGCACAACATTTAAGATATACTTTAAGTGCATGGGGATATTTCAAAAGCACCTCTTTGGACGCTTGTCTAAATGACACTTATCTTAATTCAAGAGGATACTCTCCCTATAAATAACAATGAATACCTTCCAGTAGAATTCGAATCTGAGAAATTTGAAAGCTGAAAGACAACAGTGAGTAAAGACATTGAAAGAAAAAGGGGAAGAGTCAACCATATTCACGTGTAGCTCTTGAGTATGTGTTAAAGACTTTGAATCACTTGGACTCTGAGGTTCCTCTCCCTATAAATAACAGTGAATACCTTCCAGTAGAATTCGAATCTGAGAAATTTGAAAGCTGAAAGACAACAGTGAGTAAAGACATTGAAAGAAAAAGGGGAAGAGTCAACCATATTCACATGTAGCTCTTGAATATGTGTTAAAGACTTTGAATCACTTGGACTCTGAGGTTCCTTGTTCTATGATATGCATTTTTATTGACATATCGGATACCTTGGTATCCCTTTTTCTTGCCTCTTCCTTTGTTTTATTTATAAGTCACGTTTGATAAGGAATGTTCTGAATAGAACAGCTTTTTTTCCAAGAAAAGACGGAGAAGATGAAACAGGGGAGAAGAAGAGGAGGTGAAAAAAGAGAAGGGAAAGGAGAGAGAGAGAGAGAGTTATGAAAGAAAGTTTGATAGGGTTCGAGTTTTAGTTACTGTTTTGCCTGTTCGGGACCGACGATTAGAGTTAGAGATCCGAAGAATGTGATGACGTGATTGTTCTCGGGTAAAAACTTGGATCCGTTTGATAAGCATGATTCTTCTCGATTGTGCTTATCTTCACCGGAGGAAAAAGTTATAAAAAGAAGCTTTCAAAAGAAGTTTCTAGTAAACCTTAAAAAGGAAAGCTTATGGGCAAAAGCTTCAATGAGTTTAAATTTGTGATAGCTGTGAAAAAGCTATCAAAATTGTTTGGAGAATGTTTTTGAAAAAGAAGCTTAGGTTAAATTTGTGAGAGCTGTGAAAAGCTGTCAAAATAATTTTGGAGAATGTATTTTGCATGACAGATAGAGCAGATAGAGCAAAGTGGCTAAGAATATGACGAGTCCGAGAGGCCGGAGAGGATGCTATTGTGTGAGAAAGAGAGAAAGGGGAAAGACGAATTCTAATAGATGAGTAACTTGTTGTGAGAGGGAAAAGAAAAAAAAAATCAAAAATTTTGAAAAAGGCAGAGATTGACGCGTGGCTTCTTGGAGTATTTCTTTAATAGATATATATACACTATAGATATAGATATTATTATTATTATTTTGCACATTAAAATTATAATAGATTAAGTTAATTTTAAACTTACGAGTACCGCGGTGTTTGAATATTATTGTTTCACTATGTTAATTATTGCTTAGACTGTTGAAATCAACCCTTCCGATTGAAATAAATAAATTACATGTTCTTATGAAAACATAAAACTTCCAACGATCATCATCACATTTAATTAGTTGCCCACAATGCCTAATATGAAGATGATTAATTTAGAGGTACATGTCAAGATATGGACAATGGGTAACATAGCATTTGGACTTAGTTGGGATCAAAGATAAATTGACCATATAAATGACCTTACATTATTATGTGGTGAGTGATGCTACTGAGGCACGTGGAAAGTACTGAAGATCCAGTCATCAACTACACGGTCGAGTTTGGCGTTGATCTTGTGGGGGTGTATAAGGAGGCAAAATCTCCTCAGTCCGAAACCTAGATTGTGTGAACCTGAGTTCATAGCTGAGCTCACATGGTGTTGCAGGAGGCAAACTCTCTCTTGTTTGAAGGTGACGCGGATCTTCTATGAACCTGGATTGTGTGAACATCGTTTGAACCTTACACAAAGTTGACACTTGTTCACAAGTGGGCCCCACTAAGAACTTACATTTCTAAAACCCTAATAAATCTAGTGAACCTAAAACTGGCTTTTACCTTAAACGGTGATGGCCACTCTTTTTTGTGGGCCCACTTTGGACAAGTGTGTTAGGCCAAAAATTGATATTTGACCAACCATATTTCACTCACGTATGTGAGCTCTTAATAATGTGTGGTGTAGACCCATTCAAGACCTTAGGTGTCTTAATTATATAATATATTTAAGGAATACCCTTTGATTCTAGCTTTAAATCTTATTATGTTGTATCATGGTTATTAATGGTCTTTGATATTTCTGGGACACAGTATATTTTGGTTTGGTTGTAGCTGAGCCTAATTGAATTTGTTAGGTTGCCTACGTACCCGAAGTGAGATCAAGCCAACT
Organism: Pachysandra terminalis; assembly: GCA_031762675.1. Taxonomy (NCBI): domain Eukaryota; kingdom Viridiplantae; phylum Streptophyta; class Magnoliopsida; order Buxales; family Buxaceae; genus Pachysandra; species Pachysandra terminalis. The sequence goes on along the minus strand of JAUPMG010001275.1, from coordinate 870 downwards.
ATAGTTCTCAAGGAAAAATAGATGATTATATGATTTGTTTTGGTTTGGTTTAAATGTGGCTGAGCCTGGTTTAATTTATTAGGCTGCCTGCGTACCCGAAGTGAGATCAAGTCAACCGTAGTTCTCAAGGAAAAATGTGATTTTTAGGTCATCAAGACTCTTGGATCTGATATTCGGGTAATTGAAATCGTTGGATCTGATATGTGGGTCATTTGGACTGTTGGATCTAATATCTGGGTCATTTAGACTATTGAATCTGATATGTGGGTCATTCAGATCGTTGTATAAGATATTTGAGTCATGTAGACCATTGGATCTGATATCCGAGTCATTTGGACCGTTGGATCTGATATCTGGGTCATTTGGAGTATTGGATATGATATCTGGGTCATTTAGACTATTGGATCTAATATGTGGATCATTTAGACCATTGGATCTGATATTTGAGTCATGTAGACCGTTGGATCTAATATCCAGGTCATTTGGACCGTTGGATCTAATATCTAGGTCATTTGAACTGTTGGATCTGATATTTGGGTAATTTAGACCATTGGATCTAACATGTGGATCATTTAGACCACTGGATATGATATTTGAGTCATGTCGACCGTTAGATCTGATATCCGGATCATTTGGACCGTTCGATCTAATATTTGGGTCATTTGAACTGTTGGACCTGATATTTGGGTCATTTAGACCATTGGATTTGATATGTGGGTCATTTAGACCATTGGATCTCGTATTCAGGTCATTTGGACCATTGGATCTGATATATGGGTCATTGTAACGACCTGATCCCAGACCCGAGACTAATTAGGATTAGCAACATAATTAACTTAAATAATTAGGTTTGACCTCACCCGTAACCTA
>JAUPMG010001264.1:0-16152 GCA_031762675.1 Pachysandra terminalis | reverse complement strand
CTTATAGGCCTGAAATCAGAAAACTCCCTCGGCACTTTGATTTTGGGAATAAGGACCATATAGATAGAAGTATAACTCCTAGGAAGAACCTCCCCAAGGAAGAATCTTTGAACAGCATTGATCACATCACATTTGATGAAATTCCAACATTTCGAAGTTACCAGTAAAACCATCTGGTCCAGGAGCATCGTCTGGGTCCATATAGAAGACAACATCATGAATCTCCTTCACGCTAGGAGTATGCATAAGCATATGATTTTGCTTGTCCGAAATAATATTAGGAATAACGCTAAGAATATCATCATTCACATTATGCGGTTGAGAGCTAGTCATATTAGAAAAGAACATTTCAGAATCTCTAGCATTAAGACTAATATCATTAGTTGACTCACCATGATCTCATCTTCAGATTGCTTAAGGAGCTGGAAAATATCACCAAATATATTCCAATTCCAACCCTTGAGCACTTTTCTTAAATTTTGTAGCTTTAAGAATAGTTTAATAAGAGGGCTACCAAACACTTTTTAGACCATTCATCTTCAACAAGATTAAGGAAACCATCATGTTCCAACCACATTTTCATAAATCTGAATGGCTTGGGACCAGATGAAGGAGCTTGAACCCAAGATAAAAGCCAAGGACAATGGTCAGAATTAGTTCTAGGGAGATGAGTTACCCTTACATTGAAACCATGAGACTGGCTAGTCAAATTAAGAAGAATTCTATCAAGTCTAGCCCCAATTCTTCTGTTACCTTGTTGATTGTTGCACCACGTATATCTACTACCAGAGAATCCACCATCTACCAGACCGCAGTGAATCATAGAATTTTGAAACTCAAAGATAGCACCCATCATAGCGTTAAGTATAGACCGATCCCGAGTCAGATCAGCCGATACAACTAGGGATCGGCTCGGGACGAGTCACAATCCCAAGCCGATCCCATATATTTCTAAAGTTCTCTGACTCGGTCCGAAACCGAGTCAGATCGTCAGGATCGGACGATTTGACTCGTCTGAAACCGAGTCAGATCGAATGATCCAATATGGATCGTCCGCCACCCCTCAAAAATTTTATTATTTAAAAAATAATAATAATAATAAAATAAATCCCGGGTAATCCCGAATCAGATCGTCTGAATCAGTCAGTAAACCCCGGGTTGGATCGGTGATCCAACTCAGAATCGGACCGGGACAATTCCCGACCCGATACCAAGTTTAAACACTATGGCACCCATATCAGTGGGGTGACCACCCAGCTTTTCATTAGCAGAAAACATAATATTAAAATCACCCCCAACCAGCCAAGGACTACTAACCCAAGCAGAAAGATTTTCTAAAGAATTCCACATGTCTCTCCTCTCTTGTCTATTGCACTTGGCATAGACAACAGGAAATAAACCTTCAAAACCACAATAAGAATCAAATATTAATACAAAAAGAGTTTGGGAGCAAGCATCTCTGACGGATACCACCAGATTTGAATCACAAAAGATCCAAATTTTACAGTTAACCTGATCACCACCAAGAAAGAAGAAAAACGCAAATATCTTGCCATTTGAGCAATCTCAGACGGGTCAATCATGGGTTCCAGAATAGCAAGGAAGGATATTTTATGCTCTTTGACAAACTTCTTGAGCCTAATCCAAGATTCGGGGTTACCAATGCCCCTAATATTCCATATCATGGAATTAAACATCAGAAACATTTGGAATAAAGGCAATAAAGGTAAAATCATTTGGAATCGGATGTTTCATACCATGTTGTGTATAGAAGTAGAACTGAATAAACGTTTTCAGATAATAAAGGGACTCAAGGTATCATCATTAAGCAAAACAAATATACGATATAATTGTAGGTCTCCATCATTAAGGAGCTCCATGAAACTTCCTTCACAAGTAGATCCGGAGATCAAATGACTGTTACAAACTCCTCTATTTGCCATGATGGATCCCTCTATCCAGGAACTTCTTTAAGAACTTTCATATGAGTCCCCTTGGGAACCAACAGCAATTGTACTATGGCAGCATTAATCAAAATCAGAAGGGAATATTGATCCATGCCAGGCATAGTCCTTTGAGACGGAAGAAGTTAAAAGATTGGAAATTAACAAAGTAATTGTACAAAACCAATCTAATGCCATAAGATTAGGGAAGGAAAGATCATTATGGCCTAGTTCACATATTGATGAAAATCAGTAACCTAGTAGCTTCTGCAAATATATTATTCTCTTAAGCATCAATATCAACCATGTGCAAGCAGATAAAATGGCAAAGAAGGTGAAAAAAGATCATCAAATTATTTTTTTTTGGTCCAACATAGTCTTCCCTCGTAGTCTTCCCTCGTAACTCGATTTGGCTCTGTTTATTCCCATTGACAATTTATATCAACAAAAATTATCCTAAAAGAAAAAAAATATTATTACTACAACGGCTATTAGCATGATACTACTATATAAATTAATTATGTTGTGTATTTAGTAAAACACAAAGATTAACTTCTTCACTGTTCAGATTAATAAAATGCTGTGAATGGAAAATTCCGACGATACACACATAGATATTATATACACACACACACACACACACACACATATATATATACATAGATAGATATATATATATATATACATATACATATATATATATACATATATATATACATATATATATATACATATATATATATAATTAAACCATGGCCTATGATACAATATCTGCTACTTCTCAAAAGAAAAAAGAAAAAAAAATTGTATTAGTACAATATCAATATTTCTTTTACAACAGTATTTTTTTATGTGTGTGTGTTCGTGTGTGTTAAGTACACAATACAAAACCCCAGTTTTGAATTTTTTTTTTCTTTTTTTCTATGAATCCCCCTGGTTTCAAAAAATTGGAAAATATCATTGTTATGATAGCTGCAATTTCAGAGGCTCTGAGATTTTGGAGTAAGAATGGTAGTGGAAGCAAGAATTAAATCAAGAAGCCAAAAGGAAGCAACACATGAACAGATGCTACCCAAGCCAAAATCAGCCCTGAAATCTGTTCCATCTTTTGTCATTCCTTGCAGAAATGTACCTAACTTTTGGTACCAATTACCAAGGCATGCTTTTACATTGTGATATAGATGGTTACCAATACTGTTAAATATGTAAATTTTAAAGAGTGATTTAAATTTAAAGAGTCAACAGCATTCAAGGACAGGTTAGACCCTAGATAATAATTTTTTCTAGACTACTCTCTTCAAACAGAAAAGAGTAACAAATATTCAGAATATCAGCAAGTAGCGAGATCCTTGTGCACATAAAAAATATAGAATATTTTTTTTCTTGATTGATAAAAATATAGAATATTTGAATAATAGGAACATAATGTTATCATGAGATAGTAGGTTGGAGGGTCCGTTTTATACAAACCTATTACTCAGATATTGCAGAATAAGGTTGGTAACTCTATCGGGTAGGTAGCCACCAACACGGATCACATTCAACAAGTTCAAATGGCACTCCAAAATCCTTCCCGCATAGTTCTTCTGAAACATTTGAGCAAAAGCTTTGCTCTCTGGTTCTTGAACTTTCAAATCTCCAAACCTGTGAATTGAAGGTTCAAATGCCCATGATAAATTAAAATAATAGTTGCAAAACTGTATGCAAGATGTTGAATAGAATAACTCACCGGGTGTACAACCGGTTTAAAATGTGAACAGTCCATTTTTTTACTTTCCACCATCCCCATGATTTCCTGAGTTCTGGATCAGTGGGTTGGCCTTCTAAAGAGACAGGCCTCTCCAGCATATTCAAGAAAAGAATCATCCAAGCATTGAACACATTCGGGTCATAAAGCTGCTTTGGAATCTCCAACTGAAAAAAGAAAACAATAAAACAATAAAACAATAAAACAAAACAAAACAAAAAGACAAACATCTCAAATATGAAACTTAATACACTTAATATAGAGAAGCTGTAAGACTAAACTTTCCAGGTTTACATACATATATGGATGACCAGAATATTTTGCAGATGAGTTTGATCAAATCTGCAATTTCAATTGAAGGGTTGGCAATCTGAACAAGTCTGTTAAAAATATTTAGTAGTTGAGGAAACGTTTCTTGGACAATGAGATAAACTGGTGTCCTCTCCTCATCCGACTTGAACCTTCAGAAAACAAAAGAATATGATAAACTTTAGTCAAAAATTCATAATGAACACATACCCATTCCCTATGAAGAAGATAATAAAATGAGAACCAAAAAAGTAAGACAATCCATCCAGAAAAAAACATGAATTCCTTAGTAGCAGATTGAGAAACCTCATTTGCATCTTCCAATGTACGCAAGAAAAGGAGAACAGTGCAACTTAAACTTGAATTGCATTCATCTCCTTGATTTAAAAACCAAAAAAAAAAAAAAAAAAATCTTAAAAAGAAATTCAGAATTCAAACCTCAGCTTCAAATATGGTTGCAACTCAATACAAAAACAAAATCTGTCCAAATCCTGAATTTCAGCGAAGATCACATAGGACCCTCTAATCAATCTAATCATAAACCTACCAAGTAGTACATTACACATGAGACTGGTGTTGAACTATCCATTTTTCTTTCTTTAAAAATATTGTATCATAGTTTTTATCCTTTCAAAATATACAAACCTGCCAGAAGGAAGATCTCCTGATAAGCAACCAATTGGATTGTCCAGAGGGTTTTAGCAATTTGGCAATGACGCACGCACACTTCTAAGTAACTGGATACCCGCCAATTAACACCTAACATGAAATATATACTTGTTTTACAAAAAACAACCTCTAAATAAAATACATGATACCATTACGCTCATATTAAGCCCCTTGATTAGATATATCAGGAATGTCCTTGGATATACTTTCATGTAATTCAACATATCAAAAGAATATAACTAGTTTTTCTACATTATTCAAATACATTGCGGTTTCCATAAATCCACTTTTCTCAAGTTAGCCAAATCTGATACTCTGTACTTCAGTCAAATTCTGATTCCCGCAACAATGCAATGTAGCAACTTAAAATATATAGTATTTAAGTCTAAACTAGATCATAAGATAATATCATGCCACATATAGAACAACCGGAAACCATTCTAGGAGAAGTTCGAATCTGTTATGTTCGGACATTGATCGGTCTTTCAAGAGGCGTCTCTAAGTATCGTGGGCTGTCCAGGTATGCTTTCCATATGTACACACATACATACTACCTGGAAATCCTATATGATCGCACGCACACACACACATACATATATTATGTGTGTAAAGATATGCATACATAAGATCGTATAGTATATTTATGTTATGGATACCGTTAGAGATGATGGGAAATTGTATTGCAGTTTCTTGACATATTTTCCCGAACTTGTCAACTGGTAGAACTTGCTTTTCTTCTTTTTTGTCTTAATTGTATGAAAACAAACAAGTAGTCTTTACAAAGTTTTCCTAGAAAACAAGTTTGAAAGCTAACATGCTGTTCGGTGAGTGAGAGATGGGTTGGTGCCATCACCCAGTTAAAATGTACAATCTTCATGAATTATTCTCTCTAGATTCTATTTCAGGCCATCACAAGGTAGTCGATGGGAGCCATCACTTGATCCCCATTGTTAAACCTTTAGAACATTATAACTCCGGTCAACTTGAATAGAAGGAGAAACACTGAAGGATCTAGAAACCTTGTGGGATGTTTCAAATGAACAAACAATATCCTCTCTAACAGAAGCAACAAACTGGAAAAATATCAGATACGTGAAGAGGCTGAGAAAAGCACACAAAAAAATAAAGATTACATTTCGTTGGACTCTTTTGAGGAAATCTACTCAGTACATATCATCTAAAAGTAGGTTAACACTCAAATATAAAAGCTACTCTAAAGGCCCAAACCCATATAAAGGATGCAATAGCAAGCCCGGCCTACGAATTTTAAAACTATGCACATATCAGCTTTAAAATCAAATACATACACATAATGCATGGATTATGGAAAAGCTAACCTGCACAAAATAAAGAGCAGGTTAGCATTCAAACCATTTTTATTTTCCCAATAATACCCTTTCTTTCTATGCAGTGAAAGAAGAAATAAACGCTACTCTAAAGTAGGTTAACCCTCAAATATAAAAGCTACTCTAAAGGCCCAAACCCATATAGAAGGAGAAACACTGAAGGATCTAGAAACCTTGTGGGATGTTTCAAATGAACAAACAATAGCCTCTCTAACAGAAGCAACAAACTGGAAAAATATCAGATACGTGAAGAGGCTGAGGCCTAAGAAAGGTACATAAAAAAATAAAGATTACATTTTGTTCGACTCTTTTGATGAAATCTACTCAGTATATATCATCTAAAAGTAGGTTAACCCTCAAATATAAAAGCTACTCTAAAGGCCCAAACCCATATAAAGGATGCAAGAGCAAGACCAGCCTACGAATTTAAGACTATGCACATATTAGCCTTAAAATCAAATACATACATAATGCATGGATTATGGAAAAGCTAACCTGCACAAAATAAAGAGCAGGTTAGCATTCAAACCATTATTATTTTCCCAATAATACCCTTTCTTTCCTATGCAGTGAAAGAAGAAATAAATGCTATTTCAGGCATTTTACTTTCTTTCATAGAACCCGTCACTTTGGTCGTCCCCTACTGAGTTTCCTCCTTTCAACCTTCAATGGAGGCAAATCAAACAGGAGGAAAACAAAAAGTCCTTTGTTCAATTCAAAGTTTCAGATTTTCTGTCATTATTGATTATAATTAAAAAAAACTCATATGGTGTTTTAAAATGAGCTTAGAGTGTAGAAGACATCCATAAATAATTTCTCACATCAAATTCACTCTGTACAAAGTTATAATGACAAAAAAATAGACTATTGGCAGTTTAAAATTGTAACAAATATGTTATAAAGCACGTGCCAGCTACGAGATAAATATGCATGTTTACACTCAAAGGTAATCATATGTATGTTACGAAGACATGTTCATCCAACTGGTTGTGAAACCTGTGGAGTCTAGATCGAAAATACATTCTCAAAGAGTAAGGCAATAATGGTGTTAACTTTACAACTTTTTTTCAGAAAAGCCAATTGCAAAGAAAACAAAGGAGTGGTTAGGGTATCATTGTTCACTGGGGTTCCTACAAATGCGATGTTAGCAGGGCAGCATTGATTCTCAGGAGGGTTTGGCTAATGTGTAGTAGTGCACTAGTGCTGTCGTAGACTTTTCTTGTATTTTCTTTACTTCTTTCCTCTTTGTTTGCTGTCAACCTTAGACAGCATCCTGCTTTGTACTTATATATATATACATATCTGAGCTAAAAATAAAAAATATATGAGCCAAAATATAAGCTTCATATTCAAGCTAATATTCTTTATCTCATAATGCTTAGGTCTGATATGAACCAATACATTATACGCTTCATATTCCCACACACACATACATGACATATATATGTATATATTTGTGTGTGTGAATACATGCAACAAGAATGTGTGTGTATTCACACAAATATTCACAAATAGAAATATATAAATACAGTATATACCTACATATGTATATATTTGCGCGTGTGCACATATGCAAACAAGCATATGTGTGTACAAATTCATACATACATTCACATATATGTGTGTGTGTGTGTGTGTGTTTGATACTTATCATGTCAAACAAGGGTGGATACTTGAATAATCCTTACTATATTGCAAATACACAAACTGGAATCTACAACTAAAAATAAGTATATATTGAATAAATATTTATAAACAAAGACTCGCCGCTGACAACCAACAAGAGCTATAAAAGCTCTCTTATATTGATTGAAGAAAAGAGAAATCTACTTACTCATATTTCCTTGAAAGTATCCTCAATACATACAAAGCTCCATAGACTTGTTGATCTTGCAAGTTATGCTTCACCCACTGCAGAAGGCTAGGCCATTGCTCAGGGTAATCTGCATGTATAATAGTTTTAAGGCACTCACCGAGTTGTGACCTGCATAACATGAAGTACAATATCGGGGGAAATAATCACCATGAAATTGAAGTAAGAATCTTTTGAAAAATTCTGATCTAACGAAAGAAAAATAAAAAATAAAAAATCAGCTAACCAAAATTGATAACCATAAAGAGAACTTATGACCAAGGCTGAATCACAGTTTTATTTAATGAAACATGAAAGATTAAACTTACAACCTAAATGAAAAATTATAAACTAAAAAAAATAAAATGAATTAACCACTAGTTACTCAACAATTTAAACAGTACCTTTGGATTCTCATGTATTAATATAATTAAAAAATATAGATAAACAGAAAAATGCAAATACATACATGCCTCATGCCCATATGTTATATCAATGCACTAACATCCAGTGCAATACAAAGTTTCCAAAGAAAATAGCTAGAGATTGAAGAAGTTTACCTCAACAATGGAGGAAGTTGTGCAACAAATACAAGAATGTTCTCCCTCACCATATCTTTATCAGGTGACAATATTTTGTGTTGCTCGTCTGTGATGACAGAAAAACATTGTGTTAAAGCCCCATTAAAATTGTAATCTGCCCAGTCAGTATATATCATAAAATGGCATACCAGGCTCGTGGGGTGACCAATTCTTCGCAACGAAGTTCTTGAAATGAATACTGGCAACCTGCCTTACTGCCAGGTCACAGTTACCATCTACAATGATCTGCAATAACCTCACCAAATGCTGTGGAGCATACTGGAACTGCAATATATCAACGCAAAAGGAGGAAAAAAAAAAAACGCGGGGGGGGGTTAAACAAAAATATATATTGAAAGATAAATGCATTTAAAACACAGAGAAGTAGAATCATCAAGTGAAATTGCCCTATCAGGCTTTAATATGTATCGGCAAAGAAAGTGTCCCTTTAGGTTTTCAGTACTTCAATCTTTGCACAGCGTAAAAAATTAAAAAAATAAATAAATAAAAATTGCTTTATATCTTTTCGTCTTAAATCATATACCATGTTTGACGTTCTTAAAAAAGTGCGCTTTATTCTATTTTCGCTTAAAAAACACGATTGCATCAACCTGCTCATCAAATATAATTCTCCATCTAATAGCAATCAATTTGCAATCGACAATTAATATCAAAAGCTCTAAATAAAACAGAATTCAAGATCAAAAACAAACCGGATTAAAATAGCAATCAAAAATATTTAGACCTGATTGAGACTTTCTTCTGCAGCTTTTCGTTCATCTGGATTCGGACTAAGTGCAGCTTGAAGGATTACAGCTAAACTAGGAAGATCCATGACTAGAACAACAAAACTAAGTGAGAAACGAATCGTTTAGAAACTAAAAACTCAGATTATCCGATGATGATTGAATCGAAAAGGTATATTTCGATTCGTTATCAGAACAAGGAATAGATGAAAGCGGCAGAGAAAAAATGGGTTCTAGTAATAAGTAGAGAAAGAGCGATAGTGGTGGTATTTAAACCCTTAGGGTTCTCAGGTTCTGTCTCGACAGTAACATGTTGACTCCAAACGATCACCGCGCGCCTTTTGTCTTGCGGCTACCACGCGGCTGGCTTGTCAAAATGGCGCTTTGCCCCCAACGCATATTATAAACTCTAATTTTGGGTTGGAGTCACACGTGAAGGTAACTGCTTTGTTCTCAAATATAGAGGAGAAAATTAAAAACACAATTTGATTGAAATGGGTTATTCTTTTTTTAGGTAGATAGATACAAGGTTTAACATACCGGACCGGTTCCGGTCAGATACAATACGGAAAGTAAGAAAAATAAATAAAAAATTGGACCGGCAAGACCGGTCACCAAACCGGTGGAACCAGTCACCGGACTGACGATACCGATCGTCGAACCAGCGGGACCAATCGTTAGACCATCGGATCGGTCACCGACTGGCGAGACCAGTCATCGGACCACCAATCCATAACCCCGCTATGGTTCGAACCAATTGGTACGGACCGGTATCGGCCAATCCGTGAAACCTTGGATAAATAGTTTTTGTTTTTATTTTTGTGGCCTTTTAAATGAATATCTTAGCTAAATAATCTATTTTTAACAACTATTTATTATGCTTTATCTTTTTATGCATTGACGATCCGAAACTCAATTAATGGAGCTAGGGTTAGGCAAAGTGTAATAGATTTTAAATTTTATTTAATTTTATGTGAAAATGTAAGAGAATGCCATCTTTTTTTTTTAAAGGATAGATATTGCTTTCTTATGTCTTATTAAGAATTTTAAGGGTGTGTTTGGAATTGTTTCTTGGAAGGAGAAGCGATTTCTTTAAAATTGATTCTTATGAAGCGCTTTATAAGAATTGCTTCCGAGGAATAAAAAATGTTTGATAAACACCTATTGAAAAAGCACTTCTAAATTAGATTTGTGAAAAACTTGTATAAAGTAGGAAATCTATATTCTGTAGGAGTTTTATTCGTGAAGATAACATGGGTAAAATAGGTATTTTAAAAATTTTAAAGGGGCATATAAGAGCGTAAAACATACTTCATTTGTGAAAATAACGTGGGTAAATTAGGTATTTTAAAATTTTAAAATGGCATATAAGATCATAAGATATATTTCATTAAAACGTCAAACTTATTCCCGCAAATATGATTTTAGAAGCAAGAAATAATAGCTTCAAAAAATTCAACATTTGGATGAAGCGATTCTTGTGGAATCGCTTTTCACTTGAGTTTACCAAACGCTTATTTACTTATTTGAAGTGTTTTATGCTCAAGAATTGCTTCTAGTGCTCGAAGAAGCAATGCCAAACACACCCTCAATGTTGTTACAATATAAAGAACGTTATAAGAAACTAAGGAAGCTTCTTTGGTAATTTTCTATTCGCTGTAGAGATTTTGTTATTAGTAGCTAAGTTTCTATATGCATTTGAAAGATAGTAGAAAAAAAAATTAGAAAATAAAATCTTCTCTCTTTAAGTTTGTTGATTACTTTAGGGCGTGTTTCACGTTGCTTCTTGGAAGGAAAAGTGATTCCTTTAAAATCGATTTTAATGAAGCGCTTCATAAGAATTGCTTCAAAGGAACAAAAGATGTTTGGTAAATATCTATTGAAAAGCGCTTCTAACTTAAATTTGTGAGAAGTTTGTGTAAAGTAGAAATCTATATTCAGTAGGAGTTTTGTTCATGAAGATAACATAGGTAAAATAGGTATTTTAAAAGTTTTAAAATGGCATATAAGACCATTAAACATATTTCTTTAAAACCTCAAATTGATTCCCGCAAACGTAATTTTAGAAGCAGAAAATGGTAGCTTCAAAAAAATCAACGTTTCGATAAAGCGATTCTCGTAGAATCGCTTTTCATTTCCCATTATTGTTATGCTTCACAAAGAATGGGTAACATAATCCAACAAAAGATATATTTTGCTACACATACTAAAATCGTGAAGAGTCGATATCTCAAGTTCTTGCTTTATCTTTTAGTTTAATACTCAATGTTTAACGATAAGTTTTAATTTATGCTTTCAAGTTATTGCTAAAAAATTTACTTTTACCTTTTTCAGTAAAGCTTGTAATCGTATGAGCTAACCATTTTTCAGCGATTTAGACTTGCATTCTCTTGGAAATTGAATATTTGCAAGTATTGGTGAATTAATGTTTCAAACAGTAAAATCTCTTTAGTATTTCGCTGTAAATATGAAAAATCAAGTAATTCCACTTGATGAACAAAGTTATCTTTAATGTACAGCTTTCTATTGCAACAATTTTAAGATATATCTTAACTAATGCGAGGCAATAAAACATCGAGTCGTGAGGAGGTCACCTGCAGGGGACCTATATAGGACTCTTGGTTGATAATGTTATGACAAGTGTATTAGTGAAACTGACAACCGTTTAGAGTTTTAGTTAAACAAATAAACAAAAATCGGTAGAAATAAAGTTAAAGAAAAAAAATTTAAATATAAAATTTAAAAATTACATAAATATTAAAATCTAAATGTTATAATCTTAAAATCCTAAAAGAAAAATATAAACCCTAATTATTAAACCCTAATAACAAAAAATCATAAACCCTAAAAGAGAAAATCTAAACCACCCCAAAAAAATATACCCTAAGAGGTAAAAATGAACCCTAAAAGAAAATATGAGCCCTAAAACCTTAAAACACCAATAAATAAATAAATATATCTTACAATTATTATATTTTAATTATTTTTTATTTATATTATTATATAAAAATTATATAATTTTTAATTTAAACAAAGATTTTTATCTTTAAAAAAGACTTTTATCAAAGAGGAAACCGTTTGAACATGTCTTCAGTTGAACTTATCGCCACATGGCGATATTCTATTGCGGAGGACCTATATAGGTAGATAGATACAAGGTTTAACATACTAAATCGATCTCGTCCGGTTTGGGTTTCGGTCCAGATCGACGGTATGGACTGGTACCTACCGGTCAGGATCCAGTACATAAAGTAAAAATAAAAATTAAAAAAAAGTTCGAACCGTCGCGGGACTAGTCGTCAGGCCGGCAGGACCGGTGGAATCGGTCACCGGACTGGCTATACAGGCAGGAGCGGTTGCCTGGCTGCCGGACCGACGGTACCAATCGTCTGGCCAGCGAGACTGACAGGACCAATTGTTGAACCGCCGAAATCGATCACTGGACTGGCAGGACTGATCGCCAGACTTCCAGTCCATAGCCTCGCGATACAATTGTATGTATCGCGGTTGCGAACAGACCGCTATGGTTCGGACTGGTATTGGCCGATTCGTGAAACCATGGATAGATAGTTTTTTGTTTTGATTTTTTTGGCCTTTCAAATGAATATTTTAGTTATATAATCTATTTTTAACACTATTTATTTTGCTTCATCTTTTTATGCATCGAGGATCCCAAACTCCAATCTTTAAGTTTGTTGATTACTGTGTTTGGTGTTGCTTCTTGGAAGGAGAAGTGATTTCAATAAAAATGATGCGTATGAGGCGCTTCATAAGAACTGCTTCAGAAGAACAAAAGATGTTTGGTAAACACCTATTGAAAAAGCGCTTCTAATTAAGTTAGATTTGTGAGAAGCTTGTGTAAATCTCAAATTGATTCCCGCAAACGTGATTTTAGAAGCAGAAAATGGTAACTTCAAAAAAATCAACATTTGTATGAAGCAATTCTTGTGGAATCACTTTTCATTTGGATTCACCGAACGCTTATTTTTTTCTTTGAAGCGTTTTTGAGCTCTAGAATCACTTCTAAGGTCTGAAGAAGCAATGCCAAACAAGCCCATTATTGTCATGCTTCACAAAGAATGGGTAGCATGGTCCAATAAAAGATATATTTTGCTACAAATACTAAAATCATGAAGAGTCGATATCTTAAGTTCTTGCTTTATCTTTTCGTTTAATACTCAATGTTTAATGATAAGTTTTAATTTATGTTTTCAAGTTCTTGCTAACAAAATTTGCTTTTACCTTTTTCAGTAAAGCTTGTAATCGTATGAGCTAACCATTTTTCAGCGCATAAGAAACCATGTATTTTCATTAAAACTTACTTGCATTCTCTTGGAAATTGAATATTTCTAAGTACTGGTGAATTCATGCCTCAAACAGTAAAATCTATTTTCATATTTCGCTATAAATATGAGAAAACAAGTTTCTTTAATGTACAGCTTTCTATTGCAACAATCTTAAGATATATCCTAAGTAATGCGAGGCAATAAAAAATTGAGTCGTGATTGCTAACGTTATGACAAGTGGACTAGTGAAGCAGGCAACCTTTCAGAGCTTTAGTGAAATTAAAAAAATAAAAATCGGTAGAAATCAAGTTAAAGAAAAAAAATTAAATATAAATTATAGAAATTACATAAATATTAAATTTTAAATGTTATAATCTTAAAATCCTAAAAGAAAAATATAAACCCTAAATATTAAACCCTAATAACAAAAAAATTATAAAACTTGAAAGAGATGAACCTTAAAATCCAAACCTCCCAAAAAAAAAATATACGCTAAGTGGAGAAAATGACTAAACCCTAATAACTTAACCTTAAAAAAAATTAAAACCCTAAAAGAAAAGATGAACCCTAAAACCTTAAAGCACCAAAAAATAAAATCTTACAATTATTATATTTTATATTTTATATTATTATATAAAAAAAATTATCTAATTTTTAATTTAGATAAAAGTTTTTATCTTTAAAAAAGATTTTTATCAAAGCGGAAACCGTTTGAATATGTCGTCAGTTGAACCTATCGCCACATGGCGATATTCTTTTACGGGGATCCTATATATGTCCCTCGTGGGTGATGCTCTCATTTTCCTAAAAAATTACGTTTATGAGTTCTATAATATATATTTAGCGTGTTTTTGATCAACAAGTCTGAAAACTTGTTGATCATATCCCTAGACGCAAGACTATTGAAAACATTTGGGTTCTAAAGGTAAAGCGCAATGCTGATAGAAGTATAAAGAGATACAAGGCTCGTCTTGTGGTGAAAGGTTATACCCAGAGAGAAGGTATAGACTACAAGGAGATGTTCTCACCAACAGTGAGATTTGCCTCCATTCACCTCATTCTAGCTATTGTCGCACACCTAGATTTGGAACTCTACTAAACGGTTATTAAAAATACGTTTCTTAATGGAAAGCTAGATGAAGAGATCTATATGAATCAGCCAGAGGGTTTCGTGGTCGAGGGGCAAGGGTGTAGAGTATGCAAACTCAACCTCCTTGTATGACTATAATGACCTAAATCCACTAAAACAACATTTCAATTTTAATAAAAATGATAAAAAGAATTAATAATAATTAATTCGTATTTTTCTGATAATTAATTGTATGGTTTTAAAAGCTACAATAAACATTGGGTTGTTTTGAAACTAAAGTTTACATTTTGGGGGTTCGTGGTGTAATTAGGAGACATGAGGGCATTTCTTGTAAATTAAAAACAAAGTTTCAAATTTTCAACACATAGAGGGATGCGTAGGCGATGTGGGTGTCGTGGGTGATGAAAATGGAAAGTCTCCATAAGACTCTCCCTCACCTTCCATCCCTTGGTAAGACAGTTTAGGACAGTTTCATATATAGAAGCCTAAACCCTAGTCGTTATTGTCAGTGGAGAAGAAGTGGAAAAGAAGGAAAAAGGAAAAAACGAAAAGGTAGAGCAAAGACTTTCGATCGAAATCTCAGCAAGCAGAAAGGTAAGTTGCGTTATCTGGATGATTCTCGTAAGCATCGTGGTTGATTTTTGGTTTGAATGCATAATATCGTGTTTTATATGTTTGTTATTCGTAACTATGATTTATTTGTTTAATTCATGATTATTAATGATTCAACTTGTTCTATATGAATTGATTATGGTTTAGGTGGTTTATACATGTTTTTAAGTGATTTCGAATCAAGTGTGAGTGATTCTAGGGGTAGAAAATAGACCTGGATCAAGAGGACGGCGGAACTCTGCTCTGCCAATCCTACAGTGTCCTGTCGACTGGATAGGTTAGCCGGTCCACCGAGTCATTGCAGAAGGGTTCTGTGAGGTTCTGGGTCTTATAGTACCCAGTCAATCGGATAGGTTGACCGGTCGACGAGTGACTACAGAGAGTCCAAAACAAAGAAGTGCTTTTCAGCGGTTGGATGGCAGATCGACCAGTCGGGTCACCCCCGGTCGACCGACAAGAGTGCGCGGTCACCGGCCAGTGATAGATGAGGCCCGATCGACTGGCACCAGACATATTTCCTATGTGCAGCGGAAGTGGGACAGAAGTTATCTTTAGACGAGATACGCACAGTCCAGGATTACAACGCAGTATTCCAGGAGATTCCACGAGAGTTAAAGGAGCAGTTGGACGGATTGATTTCACTGGGTTTCATCAGGCCAAGCACATCTCTGTGGGGTGCGCCTGTGTTGTTCGTGAAGAAGAATGATGGGTCGCTTCGTTTGTGTGCTGATTATAGGTAGCTAAACCGGGTGACTGTGAAGAAAAGTACCCACTGCTTAGGATCGATGATTTGTTTGATTAGTTGAGAGGGGCTCAGTTCTTTTCGAAGATTGACTTGAGGACAGGATACCACCATGTCACGGCCCAAACCGGAAATCTCATTTGAGATCCCAAATTTGAATACGTAACCTTCACCCCAAACAGAAGCCTAGGAGTGGCAAGCGATATCTAGCCAAAAGGGCTAAATGTAA
>JAUPMG010001253.1:0-16152 GCA_031762675.1 Pachysandra terminalis | reverse complement strand
TTAGATCTGATTTGTTTTATCGAGGGTAGGACGTCTGTGATGGGTTCCAAGGAATTATCGACGTGTATGGGCGCGTGTGTGATCACCCCATGGTCGGGTGGACCCTAGGTCGATCGGGTAGATGTGGAATTGCCACCATCCATTGAGTTCAAGTGTGAATGGTCACCCATGGTATGTCAGTTAATCCCAAAAATAGACAAAAAATAAATAAGCAATGGTCTAACCAGATTCTGGGTAAGGGGGCTTATTTGAGAGATGGGAAGGTGTTAGGCACCCATCTACTCCTAGTTTAACCGGTTACCTAGTTCAAATTTATTTGGCCAATTTATTTAAAATAAATCAAAGTTAATAAAATTTAGAAAATTCCTAAATTAAATAAAGAGAGGAATTCATCAAAGATCTATACAAGTAGAGATTATTACAACCACGTATTAATCAGATTCATCAAATTAATAAAAAGAAAAATAAACATTTAAAATATGCTCTCAGAAATAAAACAAAGGAAAAGAAAATTAAAATTAAATAAAAATAAATAAAAATAAAAAATAAATAAAATACCTGTAGCAAGATTCCTTTGTTATCTTTTGCTTTGAGCTCCTTGGTGCAGCTCGGCTTGAGAAACGGCTATTATGCTCGACTTAGGATTGGGAAGAAGCTAATCACTTTTTTATTTCTGCCAAACAGGGCCTTAGGTCCTATTTTCTGGTTTTTCTTTGGTTTTTGGGTTCGGTTCAGGTTGGGTTTGGCTGGTTTGGTTAGGGGTTTGGTTCGGTTTGGGTTTGATTGGGTTTAGTTCAAGGGGTCTTGGTTTTGGTTGTGGGGTTTGGTTCGGTTTTGATTTGGGTTGATTCGGGTTTGGGTTGGTTCGGCTTGAAAGGGATCCGGTTCGGGTCTAACTGGTTAAGGGGTTTGGGTTGAGATAGGTTTGGGTTAAAGGGGCTTTTTGGATATTTTCTAGTTTTTTGGGTGGGTGGTTGTAATTTATTTTCTGGTTTGTTTTTTTGTTGTTTTGTTACCGGGGAAGAAGATGGAAGGGAAGGAGACAGAACAGGGGAGGGAGAACAGAAGAAAGAAGAAGAGGAGAGAGAGAGAGAGAGAGGTGGAAGAAGAATAAAGGAGATGGAGAGGAGAACTGAGAAGGGGACGGAAGAGAGAGAGGGAGAGATCCGGCTGCAAATGCAGCCGAAAAAGAGAGATGAGAGAGTGCGGTGAGAGAGAGGAGGGGAATAGAGGTGGTGGGGTGCTGCTGCAACAGCAGCAGAAAGGAGAATGAGAGACGAACGACGTCCGGGAGCAGACGGGAGTGGGGAAGTCCCATGAGGAAGGAGAAGAGAAGAAAGAGAGGAGAGGAAGAGAATATTAGAGACGGAAGAGGGAGGAGAACAGGCGGAAGAGAGAGGGAAGGAGGGAGTAGCAGCAGGGTGGTATGCGGGATTGGTTGCAGAACAGAGGGAAAGAAGAAAGGGAAGAAGAAAAAAAAATAAAATAAAAAGAAAAGGGGAAGAGTTACCGTGGATTGGGGACGGGTGTGCCGCCGAAGTATTGCTGTCGTCGTCGGATTGAAGGTGGTTGGGTAATGGAGGAGGTGAGATGGGTTGCTGTAGATCCTTCCCACGGTTGTGCTCTTGCTTCTTTATATAGAGGAAGAGGGAAAAAGAAAGTTTGCAAAAAAGGAACAAAAAAAAAAGAGGAAGGAAGAAGGGGGAGGGAGGGAATAGGAAAAAAACGAGGAAAGGAAGGAGGGAGGGAGAATGTAGAGAAATAAGAGGAAAGGAAAGAGGGAGAAAGGGAGAATGGAAAAAAGAAGGGGAAATGGGGGAGGGAGACCAAATTTATTATTATTATTATTATTTTGTTGATTTTTGTGTTTTCTTTCTTTTTTTATTATTTATTTTCTTTTTTACGGATTTGATTTGCCATGTGGCAACATCTAAAGTCAATTCTTTCTAATTTTTTAAAATTTGATACATGTCAAATCTTTCCTAAAATATTCATTCAATTCACTCCCTAAAGTGTTCTTTTATTGTTTTTTTATCCCATTATATTTTTCTGTCATTTTTTGATAATTAAAAATACAAAAAATGACCGTTCAATTCCCGAACTCAGAATTTCACAAAATCACAGTCATTTCGAAGGTGTTTCGACAAGGAACACAAATTTGATGTTAGAAAAATGTTTTGACCCTTGGATTTAACTGTTTGGTCCAAATGACCGAATTATGGACAAAATTGTTATTTTTCCGACGAACTTCGAATTAGCCCAAGATTATACTCATTGGAGAGCATTTTGGCTCCAGAATTCAAATTTGAAGTTGAAAATGAATTTAGGACTGGAATGAATCAAGTAGGGTCTACCATGGGTATTTTGGTCATTTTCAATAATCTTTGGGATTTTCAGGGATTTCTTAGGAATTTGAGTACATGGTAGATATTAGATTCAGATGCTGATTTGGAGTTACTGATTCTCAAGCAAGCCTTCAAGGAGCTGCAAAAAACAGGAAAATTGCACCTCATTGCAAATTGGGTGTCTACAGCGTGGATAGGTGTTCTTTGAATTATATCACTGAGGTCCTAATAATTAATAACTTAATTCATATTGTGTTAATCTGATAGTTAAGTGAATCGGTTGGTAGAGAAATAGAGGTTCCTGTGTGTTCCTGGTAAGTTGACTATACTTGTGGTTGAAAGGACCACGAAATAAGAATAGAGATCCTGCGAGGCCCTATACGGTTTAAGTTGGACCATGAGTATTGTACACTCTAAAGTAAAGCGATATGGTGGACTTCATATCATGGGTTAGCGCTCGGAACGAAAAGGGGACATCCGGCTGTTCCAGGGACTATTTCTCGAATTATCGGTTACTTGAAGTTATGAGGGGCACTTAACCAACCATGATAACATAGGCATTACACATCACCATTTGTATTACTTGTGTGAGCATAACATTTGAATCATGTGAATGACATTCATATCATAAACATCTCATAATTGAATCTTGCATATTTTATTGTATTTACATTGAAATTTATGCGATTATCTCAAAGTGTTATGGCTTTAGTGATATGACCGAGGTAAGACAATTATGTTACTTACAAGGCATTCAATGCTGATGTAACATTTTACGTTGCAGGTCGACATTGAGAGGATTGAATGTTGTAGTTCTTTTATTTTAATGCTGTAATAACGTAGTTGGAACCATGTTCTTTTTGATTATTATTGTAAGGCTCTTCTGAAGCCATTTCATTTATTTAAATTAATTGTTTGGTATTACTTCCGCGTACTCTGAATTATTGAATAAGATTGATGTTACATTATCGCTACATTTTCTTTTGGCATATGATATGGCGATCCGATATCCATAAATGGATCCCAAGGGTTACGCCTCGTGATCCGTGCCATCCCACCTAGGGATATGAGTCACCGAGATCTGGGGCGTGACATCTCCGACCTCTGCAATCTATTTATCAACTCTCTCTCTCTCTCTTTGGTCACTCTGTTTTGATGAACCACTCTCTCTCTCTCTCTCTCTCTCTCTCTCTCTCTTTCTCTCCACAATGTTTTACTAAAAGAGTCTTTGTAAGAGACTCGTCTGTAAGAGAAGGGTCTCTCTCTCTCTCTCCACTCTGTTTTGCAGAACCACTCTCACTCTCTCTCTTCATTGTGTTTTGTTGAACCTCTCTCTCTCTCTTCACTTTGTTTTGATGAACCACTATCTCTCTCTCTTTCTTCCGATCTTCAATATCTAGCAAACCCCCTCCCCTCTCTCTCTCCCTTCTAGTCTTATGCAAACATCCATCTCTCTCTTTCTCTCTTCTCTCTGTCTCTTTCTGCTGTGTGCTGTTAGAAGCGATATTTGAGAGAAGGGAAAAGACTTCCTTTCTATTGTGACCAATGGAGGAAAAGGGTTCTTATAATTTTTTTTTTTTTTATCACTATCCAAATACCAAGGAAACCGGGAAAGGGAAAAAAATTATGTAAAATTTATTTCATGATTGTTTTTTCTTTTCTGGATGTTCCGGTGAAACAAGCGGAGCTTATAGGCTGCGTTTGAATACTGAGAAAATGAAAATAAAGCGAAAAGATTGTGAAAATAATGTGAAAAGAAAGTGAAAGTAAGTTTCTTGCTGCTGTTTGGTTGTTGCAGGAAAATTGAATGATTATGAATGAAAATCTTGCATATTATGTTTGGTTAGCGAGAAAGTTGTAAAAATCCTGAACACAATTTCATATTATCTGGGACGGAGCTAGGGGGTGGGCGCCGGCAGGGGCCATGCCCCCCTAAAAGTTTTCTACGTATCATAAAGGGTGAGCCCCATTTAAAGTTTTTAAAAAAAATTCAACGGTGGCCTCCCGTAAAAACTTTCTCTCACGTCTCATAAAGGATGGGTCCCCTTTGAAGTTTTTCAAAAAAAATTAGTGGCGGCCCCCAATTTAGAGTATTACTTGTTAACCCTTATAACATATTTTATTTATTAACCTTCAATATATTTTTAGTTGTTGTTAAGTATTGTATTGGAATTCGTGGCATTATTGTGTTTTGGCATTCTTGGCAACGTTATTTCAAAATATATTCAAAGTAATTCATGAATTAAGCCAAGATCCAAGAGTTTTCTAATCCACAGATTTCGTGTGTAATTGTTTTGGAAATAAATCTGGATTTCTCTGATATGTTTCTACAGCTGGACAAGTGTTCAAATTAAAGAAGACCTTCTAATTAAGTTGGACTGTTTCCTAATCAAATTAGATTAGTTTTGAATTTTCCAAATACAAGGAAATCTGGTGTGACAGTGGAGTTGCCGCTTTGAGTTGGAGAATATGATGTGATTGATGATATGGAAGTTTCTTCAAAAGGTAAGAGGAGTTTCTAAAACAGGGAAAGAAAATCTTGTCTTTGAAAAACATAATATAGCATCACTTGTTGTGTAACGGATTCGTTTTTAACTGGTTTATATAAACCACTGTTTAGAAGTTCAGAATTCAAGCTGATTCTAGAAGTTTTTGGAGTCATCTCATAGCTGGTCAAATCGTGTAATATTGAGAGACTTCTTATTATAGTGGAGACTTCTAATTAAAGTTGGCATCAATCTCAATTTAATTAGATTTGGTTAGGAGTTTCTAAATTCCAAAAGATTTTGATTGAACAAGGAGATCAAGATGAGATGAGAAGATTTGATATCTCAGAAGATTTGATTAGTTCTAAAAACGAACAGGAGATTCGGTTTTGAAATTAGAATCAGATTTGAAGCAGATCTCTCGTTTTAGTAGTTGTTGCAACAAGTGCTACAACATCCCAAGTCTAACACTAATCCGAGATTTGAAGCAGATCCTCTGTGTGCTCTACATAAAGATCTGGACATATGCGTGTCTAGTAACTTCTCAGAGTTCAAGTTCAATATTCTTAAGTTGTTCAAAGGTTTCAGTTCTTTGGGAGAAGACAGTTTGCAGAATGAAGGGAGTTCATCCATGCAGACAATAAAGACGAGTGGTGCTCGCTGAGCAAGTCCAGAAGATGATTTTACATGGCGGCGACAAAAATTAAGATGGAGTTTTTATTTTGTGTAAGTTCGATTAGTGTTTGTAATCTTGATATCTTAGTGGATTGTTCAATATTTGGGCGTAGCCCTGAGGAGTAGGTTGTTACCGAACCTCGTAAAAATTTCCTGTGTTCTTATCTTATCATGCTTTAGATAATTTCAATTAATCTAATAATTTACAATAATTGGATTAATTGTTAAAACCGGATCTAACAGTTTTAAAATTATCCTTTTGTTTATAAAATCTCTTAATTACACCTACAAAATCAAATTTGATTTCAATTTTTTTCTTTCCTCTGGATATGTGTTTTACAAAATAACATGTTACAATTTCAAATTCTTTCTAGTGCTTATAGATTCTGTCAGTCTTACCTAATATAACAAATTTTAATTTCAAGTTCTCTTAAATATATAATTTTACATATAAAATAGTAATGATACTTGTCTTATTTGAAAAAAAAAAAGAATATCGATGTGATATGTTGGTGAGTGCCATCTCACATTATATATATATGGGTGTAAATACAGACATTTCTGTTATGCATGTATATGTATATTTAATATTGACTCAAATGATCACTTTTGTTAAACCGGCCCCCCAAGAAAAATTTCATGGCTCCACCCCTGCCTATTATACCCTTTTAATATGAAAACATATTTATTCTACTTTAAATATTTATTTAGCATATTAAGCCCACAACGTAGTATTATAATGACATATAATCATATGAGAAGTTTCACATTGTGGGACCCACAATAGAGCCAAATTTTGTTTAATTTTATATTTTTTCCTACCTAAAAGTAAACATAGTTATTAAAAACAACAAATAAAACCACAATACATAGATCTTCTCAGCACCCTATCCCACATGTTCAAACTTGAAGAAGATGATGCACAATATCAATAAAAAGTTAAACTAAATAAAATAATCTTAAAAATAATTATCAACCAAAATAGCAAAAAACCAATTCCAAGCATTCAAACATAAATTTGTAAGGCCTATAACATAAACCAATTACAAGCATAGTTATTTAAAATCCTAATTTTTGTAAGAAATAGAACAAACAAAATCTAAATCACTGGAGAAAAAAAAAATTCAAGAACGTCAATGTATTATATGGATTCAAGTATAGTTATTTCAAATCCTAATTTTTGTAAGAAGTAGAACAAATAAAGTCTAAATCAAAGAAGAAGAAAACAAATTCCAAGAACGTCAATGGAACCAGCTAAATCAAGCATTAAAAAATTTAAAAAGCTTGATTAATTCTTACAGGATAATTGAGCTGATGAAGAAGAAACTTGCTAATTCTGATAGAGAAGAATCCGATGGTGAAGGGCAATTTTGGAAGACGGTCTTAATGTTTTCTCACGACGCTGGAACGACGCAAAATTGAACTATTTTAATGGGAAAAAAAAAGTTGCTTTTTTAGTCAATAACTTTCTCAAGAAAGCAATAGACCCCCACACCGTTTTCATTTTGTTTGCAATCCAAAAGCAAACGCAGCGGAGAAAGTCAATAACTTTCTCAAGAAAGCAATAGACCCCACACCGTTTTCATTTTGTTTGCAATCCAAAAGCAAACGCAGCGGAGAAAGAGAAAAGTGTACTTTCTCTTTGTTTTCTCACACTTTCTCGTAAACCAAACGCAGCCTGTACAATGTGTTAGGGACAATATTGTCTTTTTACAAATTAGGGGATACTGAAATAAAACTTTAATTTATTGGGTATTGTGAAAAACGTTTAAAGTGTAAGGAGAACTTGAAAATATGGTTATTCTGCTTAGGTTAGCACTTAGCAGAGAAATTTGCCCTTGTTTAAATAGGGGAGGGACGCGATAAGATCCTCCTCTTCCAAAGGAAGTTAGGGTTTATCCGACTTCACGTTTTTCAGGTGTGAATTTCTCTTAATCGATTCACGACCAAATTTTACTTGATTATAATATTGTTTGGATGGACTATTTATTTGCTCAAGAATGGTTTTCTCATTTGAATATGTGAAGATATTGTCTTTGATATTTCGAACGATTTCATATGTTTATGTTCGTTGATCAAGAACAAGCCATAAATTGGCGCGATTTGAGTTTTTCTGGAAATATTTATATCTTTTGTTGATGAACGATCTTGAAATCCAAGATTTTGGTGGATATGAATAGTTGTCGTATCAGTGATCTTCCCATCTATGAAGATCTTCTGATCACGCAGTAGAATCTTTCTTGTAACTTTATAGTATTTATTTATTTATTTTTGGTTCGACTCATGAAACGGGAATCATCATTTTTCATGAGGAGGAATATAAATTTCTGTTACTGAAGAAATTTGGTAAAAAGATCATGTGAATTCCTTCATTATTTTATGATTGTAGTGATAATTTCCAGGCTTCATAAACTACAGGGATTAGCAACAATGTTAACTTAATAGTTTTCTTGTGATGGCTTGAAATCATTGTCAATGTTCCAATATAGCTCCACCATCATAGATGACTAGGTATACTGGTTTATATGGTGTCAAGTTGAAGAAATCCTTACTTTTGGAAATCACAGCACTCGCAAGACCCGATTGAAACTCCAAAACCATATTATATATTTCTGTGTGTTCTTTTTCGAGGATCCTGAAATTAGTTTCTTGCCTTTTGAAGATGGAAATGTTGTGGACGTTTGCAGCATGAGCTGCAATGCTATGGTTTAGAATATATACTTGAACAATGGGTTAACAATATATACTTGAACAATGGGTTAACATAAGTTTATTTTTGAGGAGTAAGGGCTTGTTTGGTGTTCATTATGGACCAGGAACTCTTTCATAAACCAGTTCCTTGAACTCATTTGGGAACTAATGTTGAAGGTCATTTGGTCCTGTTTGATTAGCATGTAGCAAAATGAGTTGTTGCCTAAAATAGACGTTTGGTTGACAAGTAAATAAAATGAGTTTTGGTTAAACTTGACATTTTTACAAGTTTGCCATTACAAAAAAATACATTCCTAAAATCTAAAATCGTGTCGAGAGTGATTATGTGGGAATGGGCTTTTTCTCATTTTCATTATGGGAGAACTCATCCTCCCGTTGCTGACCAAATGCTTGTCTATCTATGCGAACTCATCCAAGCAGTGGAATGAGGTCCCAAAAATGAGCGTCAAGTGGGGCCTAAATGTTTGATAGCGTAAGCTGAAATAAGTAATCCTTAGTGAAAGGTTTTATGTGGTACATTTGGATGCCTTCAATAGTGTCCATGACGAGTCATTCGAAGATTATCACAGAATAGATGGCTGATCATATTTGTAGTTCACAGTTGGTGGCTGACAATTTATTTACCCCTTTTCTTTCAGAATTATGTTCTACCAAAACAAGTTTTGATGAAGAGTGATAATTGTAATTTGTAGATTGTTTAAACTTGAAAAATAACTTGGTTCACCTATTATCCAATCTGTCAGTGTTTTTTAACTTTACAAACAAAAAAGCTATTTCCTGTAACTTTATTTAATTTCTCATCTATATAAATAGGAGTAGGCAGTACCTTTTGGTTTCTATAAAAAGTACACGGTGATGTCATATTCATTATGCCACTTTGTCTATAATTTATTTTTTATTTAATGAGCTGCCTATTTGGCCGGGTGAGTATCATTTATTGAGGTAAAAATGCTATCCACTTGCCCATGTTTCATACATGAATATTAGTTTGATATGTCTGTCTATAATTGGCTATGTGCAAAGTGGGTATTGTTTATATCCCATATAGACCCTGTCCTTAGATAAATCACCTGGGACACGATGGGCGGGTATGTTTGGGAAAAGGAGGTGAGCATCGAATTTGAAGATTTAGTGTGTCGATTTTGTAAGGTTTGGGATGAATTTTGTGAATTGAATTTAGTTTGAGATATTACTTTTGTTTTTGTTGTTTGGCTATCTCATTATGTATTTTTTATGTGCATGGAGTGATGCACTCTCCCTTTTCTTGTTAACACACACACACACACACACACACACACACACATATGCGTATGTATGTATATCATTGAAATGCGGATTTAACTGAAACATTATGTTATGCGGTCTTCTGTATTGCTTTACGGGTTGGGACTTGGGTATACTTCCTATTAGTGATTTCTTTAACCCAATTGGTCGCAAACAAGCAGGCATACAATAATACATTTGCAATTTAGGATATACTGCTGGCTGCTTAAGCCCATTGATGTTGGACTAGGTACAAGAGCTTGGCTATGATTTTGTAATGGTTTAGAGTCCCGGTTTAGGTATGTATTGGGAACCCGACCTACACCAAGCATACTATCAATAAGTGTTGGCTGATAAAATGAAGAATCATAGCACTCAAAATGACGTATTCGCTTATATATTGTTGCTAGGTTTTGGCCGAACCTTGAAGCCATGTTCTGACTGATATTTGACTAATTATTTTTACTATTGATTAGCAAATCTCAATTTACTTCAAATAAACTTGCGTTGGTTCTATGGTATGAAAGTGCATGGATTTGGTATTCGTAATTTTTGTTTTCTAAAATATAACAGGATCAAGTTGATTATTCATTAAAATTAAGCATGTGTTTTTTCTTTAATAAATCATATAAACAATAAATATTTTTCCATAGACGCTTTCTCTTTCTTAAAGTACAACAAATGACTGGTCATTTTTAGTGCTTAACCATTATTCAGTTTAATTACTTTTATGTCCCTATTTTTCTTTATTGAAAGTTTAGAGAAAAAAGGTGGCCAAAGTGGAACTTTATTTCTGTTTAAATTAGGAAATGTGTTCTTCCTCAGTGTATGCACTAGCTCAATGCCTTTTCTTAGTACAGTAATCTAGATAATCAAGACCAATATAATGTAAGAAAATTGAGCTCGAAATGCTCATAATATCCACAGGGCATAGTTTACATGTAATCCTGATGTAAATCATTATTTTCTTGCACTCTGAATTTCATTTATTTTTTGTGTAGGTTGGATTTAACACATTGTCGTCTTTTTTGAAATTTCGATCAGATGATAAATGAGCTAATAGGGTGTATAGATTTATAAGACTGAAAGTAATTATGTATTATAAAGTAAATATGATTGTTGCTCGTAACTTTGTGCTAGTCATACAGGCTGTTCAGGCTGTGTACATTTCTCTTCTTCTGTTTGGGTTAGATTTTACACATTTTATAAAATGTTGGTTAGATGGTTAATTTAAGTTGATAAAATTGATAGATTGATAAAAACTGACAATTGTATGTGTATTGTGATTTGTGACGTAAAATATGATTGTTGCTTATCACTTTCTTCTGGTTTTAGAAGCTATAACTGCTTCGTTCCAGTTTTTTATTTTTTGGTTTGGATCTATTAATCATTTATTTTCATGAGCCCTACTATTATGTGCGTTCTATACTTGAAAATATTTCTACAGGTACATACACCTGTATGTGCTGTGTTTAAGAATTTGAATACTTGAGGGATTGGCAGAGTAACTTTCTGCAGTATTTATGCAGCCATTAACAGAATTTTTTATTGATGCAGAGTGAAAATGCCTCGTTATGATGATCGCTATGGCAATACACGTCTATATGTTGGTCGCTTGTCTTCTCGGACACGTTCACGTGATTTGGAAGGCCTCTTCAGCAGATATGGAAGGTAATCAAGTCACTTGACTAATACGATTATTTAAAATTTTTATGTTCTATGACTGTTATTTGCATTCTCTCCATTTTTCAGTACTTGCGTTATACAATTATATTTTTAGTACGCAGATGCCAAATTTCAACAGATGCATCTTACAATCATTTATATGTCCTGTGATTGTTGTCATCTTCTGTTGCCTTCCTCATGGCTGTATATTTGGGTTTGGGTGATCGATATCAGCCTATCTAATATGTCTCTTTCGCAGTCCGTTGTTTCTGGTTGGTGGGGTATGCCTTAAATTGAGGTATCTAAGAAGCATTTAGGTCTTTGCCAAGCCTATATATGTGCTTGGATTTACGTTTGAAATTCATTTTGGTATCTGCGCGAGAATGTTGCACCCTCCTCGTGTCGTGTGTTTTAACTTGAATGATCTTGCTGAAGGTTTCTGGGCTTTTGCCAAACCTGGAGGTCTATGGTGAGAGGGTACCCTTGGTGGAATTGGTGGCTATTCTTGCAGTGTATATGACACTTTTGGAGATTCTTTGTAATGTTATTGCGTGTTTTTATGGAGTTGTCAACAATCTCAAAGTGGTGTTTAGTTCGTCTGTGAAGGGCGAAGTATCAAACCCTTTGATACTTAAATCATGATGGCCTTACTATTTCTGGCAACCGTTTCCGCAGAGTACGAGATGTGGATATGAAGCACGACTTCGCCTTTGTTGTATGTACTCCTTTTTCAGTCCCAGTATTTTCTTCTTTCTATGTCTTTTTTTTTTCAAATATTCTACTTTCGTGATGTATTTTTTTCTCTTCAAAATTACATTTTTTCATGTAAATATGAGCTTTGCTGTTTTTTTTTTTTTTTCCTTTTCCCCCCACTTGACTTATGTATGCAGGAATTTAGCGATCCCCGAGATGCCGATGATGCAAGATATAGCTTAAATGGACGAGAATTTGATGGAAGCCGTATCACTGTGGAATTTGCAAGGGGGGTAAGTTTTCTGGCCAATTTGCTCTATTTACATAAATGTCTTGTTTTTAGAGATATGCTGTAATTTAATTAGTATGTCGTGCAATCACATCAATAACTTTTTTAATGCGAATGTGAGGCCTAGTACTGACGGTGATTATTGTAGATGCGGTAAATGTTCTATGTTCGATTTTCTATTTTAGAGCCTTGAAGAAAATGTGGCCTTTGCTGGAAATTGATAAATGAATCTGTTTTCATTTACCACATTATTTATTACCTGACTACTTATGAAGACTGGTTTTTCTGTTGTCACTTACTGAGAAGTGAGCTTAGAGATAAAAAAGAAAGTGTCGGCCAGGCCTAGTTGACCTCTCCAGAACATTACCTAATACCAAGGAGAGAAGTTACATAAACAGCGCTCATTGTAATGCTCCCATCAGCTGGAGCATAGGTGTTGTTCATGCCCAGGTTGTTACATACGTTTCTGATTACTAATTTAAGGCCTTAGTAAATAATATGTCACCTAATTGCTCCTCAGATTTAACATATGCAGTAGCAATCTGTTTCTTTCTTCAACACCATTTCTTTGATAAAGTCGCAGTCAACTTTACTCTGCGTTGTCTTTTCATGAAGCACTATGTTACCATGTATATAGCTGCTTGGATACCACAGCACATCTTTATAGGACTAAACATAGTAAAGCTCATCTCTTCTAAAAGACATTTTACCCCCCACATCATTCGTAGGCTATATGAACCTTTGTCCTGTAATTAGCTTCTGCACTTGACCGAACTACTATTGTTTTTTTGCTTCTCTATCTTCTCCAACAAAAGCACAATATCTAATATTTGATCTCCTATCATCACATTTTTCAGCACAATCCATATCAGAAAAACCTGTATATCAAGTCTATCATATATTAGGCCTTGGAGCATTTTTCAGATGCCTCAAAATTTGGCTTCTGAATGTGGGTATATCGACTCATTCATAAAATGACTTGCGACGCCAACAATAAAGAAAACATCTGGATGTATCGCATTAAGATAATTAAGTATGCAACAAGAGTTAAATACCTTCCTTGATCATTGAACAACTCCTATTGTTAAGTTTAAATTTGGCATTAGACTCTATAGGCATCTTAGCAGGCTTTGCACCCAACATATCAGTTTCTTCAGGAAGATGCATCACATTTTTTACTTTTAGAAAGACAAATATTGTCCTTGGACCAATTACCTTGGTATTAAAAATATATTTGAGATGACTGAGATATGTGGTCTAAATTTACTTGTTCAAATGAGGTTATCAGTTCCAGCTATTCTGCTATTATTACTTCTTGTAACAATAGTTTCATCCATATTTACTGCCAAAATGATCACCCTTGATGTACGATGATGAATAAAAATTGAGTGACTAGAGTATGCACATCGGAAGCCGTATGTAGTGCCGTATGACTACACTAAACTTATCAAACCACACCTTGGATGACTGACTTTGAGCCCATAAATTATAATTTGCAAACCTTTTCAGTCTTCCTTTGAGCAACATACCCAGGAGATTACTATCTTTGTGCACCTCCTGCAAATACTCATGTAAAAAGGCATTTTGGAGACAACAACAAATATGCACTGAATTAAGTTGAGCAACATGGGAGAAGGTTTCAAAATAAAATACTCATAATGTTGTGTTATAGCCTTAGTTTCTAACCGTGCCTTTAGCCTTTTAGTAGTACCATAGTTGATGGTATGCATTCAATAACTAATATCCTATTTCCTAGGAGGTAAGGTAGATTATGTAGTCAGTTCCCATGTATCATTATGAAGTAAGGCATATCATCCATGGCTGCATGGCATGCTTCTACCCAGAGCAATGCTGTTATTGTTGATAAATAAGACCTAGGATGGGATACAATAGATAATTATAAAGCTGCAGGGGCGTTTGGTTGGGATTTGATAATTTGATTATGTCCATTGTCAGAAATCAGAATCAATATTCAAGCTGATAATGGGATTTTGGTTAGGATTCTCGATTTCGATTATGACGTGTGGAGAAAAAAGGGTTAGAACTTTTTCTTAAATAGGTTTGGGTTGGAATGTCAAGGTGATTAAACCCTTCGATCAATCTTAATCCAATCGAAGAATAATCGGGTTGGGTCAGACTAGCTGGTTGTTAACCTGATCTAATGCACCCATGTTTGGGTGGGCCTGACTAGTTTTATCCGCCTCTTTATGCCACATGATTCAACATGACCCATTGCTTGGTATATTTAGAGCTGTCAACAGGTTGGGTTTGTATGTGGTACTAACAATTTTATGCTCCATGTGAACCTGCCTGTTTAACGAATGGGTTGAGAAATGCAAATCCTTACCCAATGTGTCTCAACTCATTTAACTCACCTAACCTGTTTAATCTCCTATAGATTAGTATAAATACTAGAATAAAATAAATAACCTGTGAACAAATATTTTATGTAATTTAGAAATGAAATATATATATTTCTAATCTAATATAAAATATCTGTATTTATTAATACATACATAAGGTATAATGACCCAATGGGTTAAGAAGTTCAACCTAAACTCACACCCATTTTTTGGGGGGGTTGAGGTGGGGTTTATCCAAAATCTGTTTTTGTAAACCCCAATCCAAAATCCATTTAAGTGTGGGTGGTTTTGGGCAATTTTATGGGTCGGGTAACAGATTGCCAACTATGGCTATATATTCATAATCAAATTTCAGAATTCCATGCATGCAAATGGGATATTGGATTACCTTAATCAATAATCAGAACTCGGAATGAGAATTAGAATCCGGATTATAGAATCCCATCCAAACACTCCCTATGTTTCGATATAAAGGAGAACTAACTAAAGGAGACAAATCAGTAATAGGAAATCGTGTAGAACTTCGAGTATCCTTCCACAAGGTAATGGGAAGATAATAACTAAAGGGATCCTTGGACAAAGCTGAAGGTTGTATGGTAGGCTTGGTATGTTGACGACTGTAGGTCTAAAGAGGTCGTTGCTGCAATTGATTGCTTGGGTCGCTGCCACTGTTTTCCCATTTAGTTTTTTAGAAATGGGGAAAGGAGGTAAGAAACTAGTTGTAAGCTTGGATATTGTTATGTCCAACTGGTTACGAGCAATCAACAGAATATTCAAAGCTTGTCCAGCGTAGGGAAGGGAAAAAACGCAAACAAAAGGTTACATCAGCATTAATATTATATTGGATGAGAAGCGGGACAGTAGCAATGAACCTTTTTGAGTTTGAGAGTATCCCAAGAATATAGAGTTAACAACATAAGGTGACAACTTGTTCTGGCCTTGTCCTAAAATATGTACAAAGAATACACAACCAAATTAGAGCTGACAATTTGTGGCCCAACTTACCTGCACTTGGATGGATTCGGGTTGAGATTTTCACGAACGCGTTGGGTGTGGGTAAACCTGTTTCGTCCTGTAAATATATGGGTCGGTTATGGGTCTGTCTTCTTAATCCGTTGGGTTTAATGCCTATTTTGGTATATAATTAGATTATCTATATTTTTATGTGAAAAGGTATACTGTATATATATATATTATTGTTTGCATTATTTTTGTATATTTATAATATTGAAAGGAAGATTGAACGGGTAAGACAAGGTGCACGGGATGAATCGATTTAGGTTTGGGTTTATATTTCTTAACTAATATATTAAATTGGCAGGTTTGGATTGAGCATGAACTTATTAATATCCAATACCATCCCTCAACCAGAACCTGCATGAAAAAACTCATGAGGTGGTGTGTGAAACAAGAGAAGGTTAGCAAACAAAATAAAAAGGGAGAGCGACCATTTACAACTGAATATGGCATCCTATTAATGAGATAGCAAGCAGTTAATGCAACATTCTCCAAAATTGTTTGGACCTGTGCATATTCTGCATAAGGGTCTGAGCAACATCAAGTGACTGGTTGTCCTTGTGCATATTCTTGGAAGCCTCAATTGATAATGTTTTCTGGACTCATTGTATCCTTAAATGTTTTGAAATGGTGTCGGGGCTTAA
>JAUPMG010001252.1:0-30230 GCA_031762675.1 Pachysandra terminalis | reverse complement strand
CTTATATCTTACTAGAACTGTTAGAACTTTCGCTTATGAATCTAATTTTGTTAGCCACACCCGTAGAGATACAAGGTGAAGGTTGCACTTGAACTGGAAAACCTAAGTAATCGGGAATTTCCGGTTCGAGTCGTGACAGGTTAGGCTCCCGGAACTGTCCTCGCAGCTAGTTTGGATCTGTTTCATGGATTTTGTGTCCTGAATTGGTTTCCAAATTAAGTTGATTTAATTATATGATGTTTGTGATGATTTTATGACATGATTGGATGACTAATTTGACTGGTTGACAATTTTATGTGTTTTATCATACGTTAATCATGATTTGACTTGACTTGAATACCATGGAGCATATACCATGACCTATACATTCATATTGATTATTTAGAGTTATTTCAGTATTGTACACTTATTCAACGATTAGTTAATGTGTACTTACACTACACTTGCACAACATAAGCCTTATTGCACTATTGACCATAATCTAGTCTTGTGCTTGACTATACCATCATATATCCTCACAAAGATTGAAGTTTATGGTTTCACTGAGAGCTATTATGATTCGAACATCATGATATAGTGAGGAAGTCCTGGATAGACTGATTTGCATTGGTTGAGGGATTCGTGATCCCAATATGTCACATTATTATTATCATCTCGATAGCGTATTATACGTAACGGATGCTGAGTGAAATTATGTTGGCATTCGTTTAGTGTATGGCTCACTGAGGTTAGTTCATATTTTTTACACCTTGGTTTATACCCGTGACCTAAAATAAGTGGGGTAGTTGTGCCTCTTGGTTGAAGCCCCTTAAAACTATGATGGGCACATAGAATATCTTACTTGAGTAGCCCGTATAAGGGGGATGGTTCATTACGACATCCTGCTCAGTAATTGATTGGTCCAGTGTGGGGCATACATTATTCGAATTCTGAACAGCATGCATATTTGCACAGCATATGCTTTTGCATGAATCACACTTGGTGATTACCTATTCATTATTGCATGAGCATGCATTGCATTCATTAATAATTGAACCATCACGTTGCATTCATGTTGCATTCCCATTGCATATCTTATGATCATATCATATTTCATAGTATTGCATGTATTGTTATTTAGTCTATGGATTATCATTTGAGAGTGACTTTGACCCTATTCCAATCTTAAATACGGTTTAACTGACTTATTTATTGAGCTAAATGTAGCTGACGTCTTTGAGCATAACCATTTTAGGATCTTTAGTTAGTGGATAACATGACCGTGGTGATCAAGGTGGAAATCAAGAAGAAGAAGAAGACATTAGATATAATTAGGATTTGTTTGCTTATTTTTAGTATAATATGTAAAAGGATTATTTATGTAGATTTATGTAATTGAATATTAGATAGGTTAGTTAGTAGGGATTTGATTTGAAGCATGAGAATAGGATATTTTTATTTTTTTTCCGCTGTGATTTACTTAGTTGTTTTTGGATGTAAGAGACTTAGTTTTATTTGATTATTTTCAGTAAAGGTAATTTTATTTTTATTTGATTATTTTCAGTAAAGGTAATTTTAGAAGCTTTACATTATTTCCTATGGTTTGGCTCTATATTATTTCCACTCCCTATGTAAATTGGGGTGAGAGTCATATTTCGAATCTAAGGGATTCTCACGTGAATTTCCTTAAAGTTTTGGATGTGACATAGTTAGCCTACCGGTATACCCTGAGGGCATCCGGCAACAAACCGGTGTACTGGTTGGTCTATCGAATCACCAACTTGATTTTTAAGTCTCTGTGTAGGTTGTCGTAGGCAACCGATGTGCCGGTTAGCCTACGAGACATTGTGTGACCATTATCGGTCCACTATGTAGCCTACGGTTGGCAACCGGTGTACCAGTTAGCTTACCAGTGGGAATTAGTTTGGTTTGTGTGGTTTGCCAGACAGAACCGGTGTGTCGGTTATGCTGCCAGAACTGTCTCAGCAGCCACTTAACTTTGGTTTGATGTGTTAAGTTGAATGATTGGTTTCTAAATTGACTTTAAACATGTTGGGTGAAATTATTGGCATAATTATATCATGAATTGAAGGTTTACATATTTAATTAAGAATTTCATATATATTATGTCATCATTGACCATACATTGACTTTATTTGGATATTATGAAGCATATTCCATAAATTATACACTCACATTTATTATTTGGAATTATTGCACTATTGTACACCAATTGTATGATTAGTTAGTGTGCATTGAGCACTACACTTGCACAGCATAAGCCTGATTGCATTATTAACCATGTATTGGATCATATGCTTGACTATACCATCATATCTTCATATGGTTGAGGATTATGATTTAACCGAGAGTTATTATGATCTAGACATCATGATATGGGTGATGTAGCAACCCAAAAATGTTTATAAATCTATAGAGGGTATTTTGGTCATTTAATTAGTGAACGAGCTTGGACTAGTGAGATTGACCCAGAGAAGTGTACAACAGGGTGTGAGTGAAACCCAGACTTAAAAATTTAGTTGTGATTCATTGAGAGTTGGGTTGGGTCACCATTTAACTGAAAACCTAGACTGACTGGAACCGAATAGGCCCTTAACTTACCTGGAGCCTATAAATGCTCCCTTTGTCTCATAAACCCCATTTTTGACTGAGTTTAGAGAGAGAGAGAGAGAGAGAGAGAGAAAGAACACGAGAGAGCTTGGAGGAGGGATTTTCAACATCAAGGCAAGGGAGATGGAGCACCAAGAATCGAAGGAGACGCGACAACGAATGATGGAGCATGAGGACCGCAACTACAGCGAAGCAAGGCAAGTATTCTCTCAATTTCTCGGTATTTGGGAAAAAACTCAAATACCGGTTGTAAGTAAAACTTTAATTATTGATGTAGGATTTATTTTTTAGTATGTTAATTCAAGCATCATGAGTAATATTAACATGGAAAACTGAGATTTAGGCAAAAACCTAACCCATGGTTCATAATCTTAACCCCAAACAATAATGTGTAGACTCAATCATATATAATGGATTAGAATGCTCAATAAAAGTTTAGGAATGTTCTTAGAATGTTTTTGGACGCATTTGAAATATAGGTTTGACCTAAAGTTGCATTGGAGGAGAATTGGAGAAATCAAGAAAAAACCCTATAATCGCACTCGTCGGCGGGTGGTCGGTCCACCGACGGACCCACTGATGGATATTGGAGAGGTTGAGTTGCTGTTGGTGGGTCGTTGACACACCGACAGGAACTCATCTGTGTCCACCGACCAACCAACCGATAAAGAGTACTGGATTTGTGGCCTTTGGCGGACCCCATCGATCTATCAACAAAGTCACCGATGACTTACCTTGCTTGGTTGGTGGCCATCGGTGGATCCCATTGGTGCATCGACAAGTCCACCAATGAGTTCGTCGGTGAGTGGTTGGTCCACCGATGAACCCACCGACCACTAGATTAAATTGAATTTTTGTGGGGGGCTCGGTCTACCGACTAACCCACCGACAAAACCCCATTGGTCCATCGAAGGACCCACCACTGACCCACTGACGAGGAGGTGTTTGAGGGAACTTTTAGGGGGACTAATGTAGACCACTCCCACTAATGGGCCAACCAATGAGTGATGAGTTTAGTGAGTGTTTGGGAGACTGGGCAGGACCAGTCTACCAACTGAGTTGTTGACCAGACCTACTATGGGACTTAGACCTTGGGTTTCCAGAGAGGAGACCAGAGGATGCATGACATAATTGTCGAGAGTTGTGTGTAGCTACACCTTCTATGCCACCACTATGTTCATAAGACCACCTGATGGAGTGGCGGATCTGTGAGTTGGACTAGGGTTGATCCTGACCCCTAGTGACTGTGTGGATCCATCGGGACTAGTGTAAGACCTGTTAATGAGGTTTGAGGTTAGTAGATATCTACCTGGACTTGCAAAATAGAATGGGGGACTTTATACAATAAGTACCCCCAGTAACGCTTGTAGTGTCAGTTGACTTAAGGGTGAAGACTTAACCCTGCATAATGAGGAAAATAAAATTAATGAGATAAAAGTTATAACTAAATTCTGATCAAGTAAAAGAGAAATGATAAGACGTAAGACTGAGGCTTAAACCATAAGTGAGATAATTCACGCTTACAAGTAAGCAGATGCGTAACATATGTCATTAACTAAGTAACACTTGAGTACAAGGATGAATCATATGTAAATGATAACTGCATATGAGGGTGTCATTGAATAAAATGAATAGGTGTGAGGATTATGAATATCTTCATGGCATGATTGAGTATAGTAACAAAAATTATAATGGTATGATAGCGTATGATCTCAAGTCCTTAAATAACCAAGGACCTGAGCTGGAAGTAGTATAAGATGTAAGTTTATGCATGTTTAAGAAATAACATAACGTATGGTAATGAGAATTAATCATAATAATGACCTCAACTGTTCAGAACCACTAGGACCGTGATATATGCTACCTATGGTCATACGATAAAATGATATGAGTATGAAAGATGTTCATGTTTGCCTATATACATAAGTTATAGAGTAGTGATATTCGGACAAATGTTGTAAGACCTTGAATGTACACGATTGCCCTTGCTTACTTTATTTATGTATGAGCAAGAGATACATACTATGATTGATGTTTATGCTGATAGATACATAGTATTGTGAAGTAAAGGTTAATGATGTAAGTCCTTGAAAGCACATGGTTACATCTGTTTATTTTATTTATGAATATGCATGAGATGAGAATTGTGATGTCTGTGAACAAGTGTGAGTATGATGTATGTGTATGGGACTTGTGAGTGTCTCTAGAGCATGTTGAACATGGAAGTGCAGTTCCATGGCGTATGATGATTTGATTGGCTATAGATGCTTTTGTAATGGCTTGATTTTCGATTGACTACATTTAATTAAATTCAGTCCAATTGGAATAACCATCGGTATTGCATATTGACTTTACGGCCGGGTTGACCATCTTAAGGATGAAATCTAGAATGAGTTACACTTGGTTAATTAAAGTAATGACCGCCCTTAGTGGCAAACGGGAAAGTTTTGTATGATGCCCAAATGTTCATTTGTCGGCCTTGAGAGGCAAGACTAGGGTGAGGACCAGAGATGTCCAATAGGCCCATATGTTGAATTATCCATTTTCTTTGACAGTTTGGTGTTATGAACTGGGATGTGTGTCACGGAAGGAATTTCATGATGTGTTTCATGCCCTTGGACTCCCCCTCGTGTAGGAAACGAGGTCCCCGATAAAATTAGAGGTGGGGCACGACTTCCCCATGGGTTGTAAGTCCTTAAAACTGTGTTGTACACATAGAATCCACTAGTCGCCTTAGTCCGAATGGGTGCATGTAATCTTGTGAGATGTGATGTGTAATTTCGCAAGTGCATGAAATCGTAGCAAGTAATAAAGTGATGAAATA
Organism: Pachysandra terminalis; assembly: GCA_031762675.1. NCBI lineage: Eukaryota > Viridiplantae > Streptophyta > Magnoliopsida > Buxales > Buxaceae > Pachysandra > Pachysandra terminalis. Next base: position 24,796 of record JAUPMG010001252.1, on the reverse strand, counting down.
GAGTTTCGAACCCAGGGGGAATTTAAGCTACTAAATACCGAAATTACTATCCTAAATTCTATTTGGATAACCGAATAATGAGATGGGTGTTTAACTAATAATCAAAATTAATAACTATGAAAATAAAATAGAGAGTTAACCAATTGATTAAAATACTAAGGCATTTGATATCATCATAGCCAATCCGAATTAAATCTTAAGTATTCATGCTATTAAAAATTACAATCCAATTTGAAAGCTAAAATCCCTAATCTATCCGAAGGTCGCTCTCGAGCATCAATGAACTTACCTCCACACGATAACCCATGATATCTCTATGTGAATTTAAAAGCATGCAAGCACATTAAGTTCTTTGGATTTTCATGCAAAGCCATGCCAATACCTATATCAACATGTAGAGTATGGTATTCTATCATAAGAAACTAACATTGTATATCTCCTCTCGGTCTCAATACAATTAACAACAACAATTAAATGGTGATCAAACATTCAATTGGATTAAGTACAATGATAAAATACTCAAATAGGAATTATAAATTCAATAGCAATAATAAAAAGATTTAAAACTTCATGGCTTCTTCAAAGAACATGAATCTAAGCCTTAGCAAACAAAATTAGCTCATCATAGAGCTAAGAATATCCATTGCCTTCTTCAAGAACATAAATCTAATATAAATAAAATAGAAAATTAAGAAGAAAACAAAAGAAGAAAAAAGGACTGAGATTGAACTGGGATTCTTCGGGTCCTTCTTCTATTCATAGAGTTCCATGGACCACAACTCCTCCATGAGAAATTGTTAATGGCAGCTTCCAATTTCTATTTTTTTGACTTTATTTTTATTTTTTCCTTTTTGGTTGCTAGTTTCTTGGCTTCTAAGCATGCCAAAAACGTTCCTTCTTTGTTGCTAATTTAGCCTTTGCTTCCTTCTAAATTCAGTTCTCTAACCAATTCGATCCTTGCTTTGTTCCAAAATTCTGGAATATACCAAAACGTGATTCTAATTTTGATTCCAACCAATTCTCTTCAAACCAATTCAATCATTTCTCCTTGAATTCAAATTTTGTTCTTGATTTCTAATTTGGTTTTGGAAAATCAATCCCTTCCTTCTTGATCACCAACTGTTTTTTCAAACGTTGGTTTCCAAAAATTCACGAACAGAATAGTTTTCCCAAAAACGAGTTGAGTCACCCTTGGGCAAGTTGGCCTAAACCAGCTCAGTTGGCTTTGGTTGGGTCGGGTTGGATCAATTTTAGTGATCCAAGTCTGGTCATGTCTTGGTTGGGTCGAGTCAGATTGGCTTGAGTGCTTTGAATCGGGTCAGATTCCATTTCCGATTTTTGATCCAACCTGCTTGATCTGAACTGATTAATCTAATCTGAACCGATCTGGGTCTAATTTCCATTGACCACGATTGATCTCCGAAACTGGCTCGGCATTATTAAATTAAACATAATTAACATAATTAAAATATAATGTAATGATAAAATAAAATTGGTAAATTCCAGGAAAAATGGGGAATTAAATGTGAGAAAAATACCAGATAAGTCATGTAATTATGGGTATTAAATGTAGTATTTTCATGACTTATCACACCCCCCCCCCCCAACTAACCTTTTGCTAGTCCCTAGTAAATAAAACAAAAATTCCTAACTATACCACTGTCGTTGGTCCTCTCGATTGCACTTAGCATATGCAATAAGCCTTTAAACCCCTAGGTGTCCCCAGTGGACGAGTTATAGTCTCGTGAGGATTTATCAGGATGATACCCACAAACATTTACTTGAAATAATGGTTATTCAAAGAAAATAAATTATCACTAAAAACAAAGGTTAGCATTCAAGGATAAGCTTAAAACGATAAACACCATGTTCACAATCTTAAGAAATCAAGAATGAGTCTAGTCACTTATAATTAGATAGTGGATCATCACAAGTACTTTTGGTGTAAAGTGAACTACCACACAATTATGGGGCTTCAAAATAATTCCATTATAAATTATTCAACACCTATAAATCCAGTGGAATCCTTATCAGATGAAACAACCAAGGCATAACATTCATTGGAATCTTTATTTTACATTAATAATTTCTTTTCTTTTTTTCAAAATACGTGGACTGTGCAATGTCTAGCTCCCTTAAGCGTTCTAATTGTCCCATGTATCGAGTGTTGGACCAATGACTCCTGAACCAGATGGCTCAAAGGGCATTATGTGTGAAGATTACCCCTACGGGTTTACTTACTCGAGTCAAAAAGGCTACAAAGCTCAACTAGACACCATATCAACCATTCAAGAATCCTTACCTTTTGACGCGAACACTCATTGCTTATTGAGGTAAGAGGCCCGGTTACTTAGTACAAAAGAGCTCAAAATAGCTAATGCTTGAATGGCGGGCCTCCTAATGCTTGTAGTAGCCCCGATGACTAATGGCATAGCATAATCTCTCAATGCTCTAGTATTCTTCTCTTCTTCAATTTGATTTCCCATCCTTACTTGTGAGTTAGTCGAGGCTTGTTTCTTCTCCTTGTTTAACCGCCTAAGATAGCGATCAATTTCAGGATCAAAAGGTAAAAGTTCAACGCTCCTCGAGTGTCGTAGACACAATACCTGAAAGAAAATAAAATTTAAATTAAAACTGAGAATAGATAGTATCAATATTAGTAAACAAATAAATTCCCCAGCAACGGCACCAAAAACTTGATGTGCGGTTTCGCAAGTGCACGAAATCGTAGCAAGTAATAAAGTGATGAAATAAAGTGTCGAACCCACAGGGAATTTTTAACTACTAAATACCGAAATTACTATCCTAAATTCTATTTGGACAATCAAATAATGAGATGGGTGTTTAACTAACAATTAAAATTAATAACTAAGAAAATAAAATAACAAGTTAACCAATTGATTAAAATACTAAGGCATTTGATTTCATCATAGCCAATCCGAATTAAATCTTAAGTATTCATGCAATTGAAAATTATAATCCAATTTGAAAGCGAAAATTCCTAATCTATCCAAACGTCTCTCTTGAGCACAAACGAACTTACCTCCACGCGATAACCCACGATATCTTTATGTGAATTTAAAAGCATACAAGCACATTAAGTTCTATGAATTTTCATGCAAAGCTACATAAACCATGCCAATACCTCTATCAACATGTAGAATATGATATTCTATCATAAGAAACTAACATTGCATATCTCCTCTCAGTCTCAATACAATTAACAACAACAATTAAATGGTGATCAAACATTCAATTGGATTAAGCACAATGATAAAATACTCAAATATGAATTATAAATTCAGTAGCAATAATAAAATGATTTAAAACTTCATGGCTACATCAAAGCCTTTGCCAACAAAATTAGCTCATCATAAAGCTAAGAACATCCATAGCTTCCTTCAAGAACATGAATCTATTAAAACTAAAAAATAGAAAATTAAGGAGAGAAAAGAAAAAGAATTGACTGAGATGAACTAGGATTCTTGAAGTTATCTCCTTTGATTTTCGTCCTTTTTCTTCTATTTATAGAGTTCCATGGACCAAAACTCCATGAGAAATCGTTAATGGCAGCTTCGAATTTCGGTTTTTGACTTTATTTTTTTGGTTTTTTTCCATTTTAGTTGCTTGTTTCTTGGCTTCTTTGGTGTTGGGAGAATTCTTCCCAAATCAGTCTTGTCCTTGGTTTCAAACGCACGATTAGCACTCATGCTAATTTGAGTTTCTCTCTTTCATGCTAATTTGAGTTTCTCTCTTGGCTTCCAATTCCAGAACATGCCAAAATGGCCCTTGCTTTGTTTCCCAACTGATTCTCCTTGTTCAAACGCACAAATAAAAAGGCACGACCCTTCTAATTCTGGTTTGCTGCATTCCAAACGCACGAGTAGTATTTTCAAAGTCTAGTTTCCCTTTCCAAATTTGGCCGTTGGAAGAACATGCCAAGACAAAACGAATTAGATTGTTGGTTTGGGTTGAACCGGCTCTAATGGCTTTGGTCGGGTCGGGTTGGATCAATTTTAGTGATCTGAGTCGGGTCAGGTCATGTTTGGGTCGAGTTGGATTGGCTTGAGTGCTTTGAATCAGGTCGAATTCCATTTTTGATTTTTGATCCGACCTGCCTAGTCTGAATTGATTAATCTAATCTGACCCGTTTGATCTGAACCGATTTGGCTCTAATTTCCATTGACCAGTAGTGATCTTTGGAACTGGCTCTGCATTATTAAATTAAGCATAATTAACATAATTAGAATATAATGCAAGGATAAAATAAAATTTGTAAATTCTTGGTAAAATGAGGAATTAAATGTGAGAAAAATACCAGATATGTCATGTAATTATGGGTATTAAATGTAGTATTTTCATGACTTATCAAGATGCATGGAGGCACAGTTGGGATCGTGCATGCACATCCAGTGATCATGACAGAAACAGTAGCATGCTTATCATATTAGTATGTAGTTGAGAGTGGACTAGCATGCATGTTACCAATCCCAGTGAGTATAGACGAGAGAACTGCATAGTGTGCTGAATGAAGTTTTATGTTTGATTAAATTGTTAGTTAGCGAATATTTAAGGTTGTTACTCATAGATGTTGATGTAGAACTAAGATTACTATTAGAATTGGGTAATGTAGTTATAAGAGTAATTTATGAAAATGTGAGGACAGGAATTGTTTAGATACAGTCAATGACTCGAAATAAAAATTATGAATTGAATTGCATAAATACATATAATGAACTATCATAGCAAGCATAAAATGGTTAACGAGAAAGATAAGAACATAATGACATAGAGTTCAAGAACTACTATAAATGATCATAATCCACCTATAAGGTATTCCATATTACCTTACGGGTTTGTGTTTCTGAGTAAATACCTGGTTATTGTGGGTTTACTCGCGGCTTTATAGCTCACCCACGTTGATATATGTTTTTCATGTTGCTACTTACTCTGATAGATAGCTGGTGGGATTGGGTAGAAGCTTTATCTTTGCAAATGGTTAGTAATGATCCTAGTAAGACACATCTAGTATTTTATATTATTTAGATTTGTCTCTTGATTATTCACTTGTTTGCCACCTCCTATGGAGGCGGTGAGAGTTGCATCGTCGGATTTTAGGTGACCCTTGAGGGGTATACCCTGGAATCGGGTCGTGACAATGTAAGGAAGTCCTGGGCGGACTATTGATATTTTTATTATTATATGTGTTGAGGGACTGATCATCCCAATAGACCAATCTATTCATGGTGAGGGATATGTTCTGGGTGATGATCCCAATATACCAATTAATTGAGTGAAATTCTATTAGTAGATCGGCTAATGTATGGTTCACGGAGGTTACTCTGGGTGATTCATTGTGATTTTTCCCTATGATTGAAAATACCTGAAGTGATTGTGACCTCTAGGTCGCAGCTCCTAGAAACTATGATGCGCACATAGAATAGTCTAATATTCCAACCAAATATCGGGGGATGTGTTCTGGGTGAGACATCTTGACTAGTATAATTAAGATCGGATGTGGTACATACTCTAATCAAATGCCAAACAACATGCATTAATTGCATATCATATTTGTGTGCATGAATTACATGTGGTAATCATAGTTATCTATTGCATGAGCATGCATTGCCTTGTATTCATTAACAACTGTACTCACCTCACATTGCATTGCATTACATCATATTATTTGCATGCATTGTTGTTTAGTCTATGACATGATCATTGAAGGGTGGCTTTGACCCTACTTCAATAAAAAATATTGATTAATTGATTATTTACTAAGCTAAGTGTAACTGACGCTTTTGAGTAGACAATTTCAAGATCTTTAGATAATGGATAGCAGGACCATGGTGATCAAAAGAAAGGACAAGATGAAGATGAAGACGTTAGTTTTATTTAGATAATTATTTGATGATTTTCAGTAGAATATGTAGTAGGGATATTTATTTAGACTTATGTATTTTACTATTAGATATGTTAGTTAATAGGGATTTGATTTGAAGCATGAGACTGTTAGATTATATTTCCGCTGTTATGATTGTTTTGAATTAATATTATATTTATGATACTATTTTTCAGAATATTATATCTTAATTATTTCAAAGATTTGGTAATGTATTACTTTCCATTCCCATAGGGATATGGGGTGAGAGTTACAAACTAAATTTAGGGACTCCAATGAGATTACTAGATTTGGGATGTGACAAACTTGATCTCACAACCTCCCTCACAATGATCCTTTTACCTTATATTTGACATTGACCATTAAGCTCCAACCACGGAATGACAACCGTCTTCTTCTGTCCTTTGTACCAACATCCCCTCAATAGAGGGTTGAGTTGGGGAGGGTCAGGATCGAATTTGCTTCTCCTATATGAGGAGTGGTCGAGTGACCATTAGAGATACCAAAAAGAGTAAATATATATATATATATATATATGTCACATCCCAAACCTAAGAGATCTCATTTGAGTCCCTTATAGTCTGAAATATAACTCTCACCCCATTCCACAATGGGAGTGCTAATCAACAATAGCCAAACCATGAGTGAAATATGAGAATTTATATCATAATGAAAAGATAGTCAAAATAAGGCTATTACAATCAAAACATAACAACATTGCAGCGAAAAATCAAAATAAAATACTTCGTTCCATGCTAATCAAATCCCTATGTAAAATATGGTCCAACAATTGCCATGAGTAAACCTTGGCCTACAAGCTAGCAAAAATGAGTAAAATCCCTAATAGATATCCTAACTAGTTTCCTTGATAAAATCAGTAGCTTCCTCCAAAATTTGGTCCAAGGCCTGGTTTCCATTATCCAAGTCATCTTCTTCTATAATTCTTGAAATATGGTCGCTTGAAAGTGTAAGCTATACTCAACTTAGTAAATAAACAAGTTCAACAAAATATATGATTGAAGTGGGGGCAACGGCACTCTCCAATAATGATCCAATAAATAGTAACATAATGTGTGTTATATGATGATTGTGAGTACATAATAAGTGATAAGTGTCAATATGCAAGTGAAACATTTATAATAAGCATGAGGTCAAGATTTAATAATGCATGTTGCGCACCTATTATGTATAATCACCAAGTGTGATCTAGCAAACAATATCTAATATGCAAAGCATCTGTTAGGTATATTCATAACATAAGTCCCCAAATGATCGATCATTCCTTGAGCAAGATGTCTTAATGAACCATCCTCCACATACACGGCCACTCTGAAAGATAGGATATTCTATGTACGTATCATAGTTTTAAGGGGCTTTGACCTAGAGGAAACAATTCCCCCACTTATTTTTTATCAAGGGTAAAATATCCAAGGCATCACAAGTGTGAAATTTCCTCAGGGAAACATTATTTATCAATAACCAACAGATTCACTCAATAAGGTCCATTTGACAAATAAATTGGTATATTAAGATAGCTAGTCCCTCAACACAGAAAATACAAGTCTCCTCACTCATTATGATTTTCAGATCATAAAGTCATCCTTAAAGCCTTCAAATCCATAATATGGATTTACATACAAAAGGGTAAAACTTACAGACCAAGTCCATGGTCATAAAGCCAATGATGTGGATGTGAGTAAGTGCTCATTAACTAATCATTCAAATCATGTGTACGATGTGTAATAAACCTAACTAACATGATAGCATTCATATATCATGAAATAAGCATGTAATATGAAAGTATGTCAAACATGTTAATCAAACATAGCCAATATGATCAATGAAAGCAAATAGGATCAAATAAGAAGTATGTGATACATATGGATTCGAACGAATATAATAGGATATTCAATTAAATCAGATTATATTAAACATGTGTGTGAAATTCAAAATCAAACAACCGAAAATTGTAAATCTCAGTAGACCGAGGGGTCCGCCTAATAGGCTCGGTAGGGTCTCGGTGGACTTTTCGGTATACCGAATAGTGCCGAAATCCTAATGGTTTTTGGGTTGGTCACATTGTCACTCTGTGGGGTTTCGATATGCTGAGTGTGCCTAGTTTGGTCTCTAAGACTCGGTGGGGTCTCAGTACACTTTCCAATGTTACCGTTAGGTTCGGTGGCCCTTTGGTATGCCGAGGATGCTGCCAAATGGTCCTTGGTGGTTTCGGTGGGTTGCTTGGCATGCCGAGGAGGCTGCCGAAGCTCGGGTTTAAGCCAAAATCTCCAGATTTCATTCTTTTCTTCGACTCGAATCATAAAACTTTGTTAAGAGAATATGGTTAATATTAAATTCCGAACAAAACCCAATGAAAACATCACATAAGCCAATGCTTCAAAACAATCTTACCTCTTCCTACCATTAACTTGGAAAACAAGTAAAACTTTTGGAAAACGATTGGAAAACAACAATGCTCCTATTTGGACTAGAAATTAAGCCAAACTTCAATACTTACCCTGATTTGGTCATGTGGTGTAGTGAGTTACACCTCTGATCTTCCTCTTCTTCTTCTTCTTCTTCTTCTCCAACGAATTCTAGTGGTGACTCTAACCTCAAATGGTCCTATGTTTATATAGACACTTAGATACTCTAATTGGTAACTATTAACCTTTAATCTCAGCCCTTAATTGGGAGTCATAAATCTCAGCCATTGGATGGTAATCGCAGCCCATGTGGGTTAGTTTCTAGTATGGATTTTCTTACTAATGTCTGTTAGAAGCTTAGCTTTAGTTTCTAAAAGCTTTCCTATAACTAAATTTCCAGCCCATGTGGGTCTCTAATTATAAGTTTTATTTCTAGAACCTTAGCTTTTAGTTTGAATAGTTTCTATTTTGTTTTAGAGAAAATCTTCCTAACTTTTTAACGTTTAATCTCAACCGTTGATTGGGAAACAAAAGTTACTGTGAAATCTAAGCCACACGTTTCAAGTTTGGAATTGAGATTGCATGTGCTGTACACAGTTTCTTTGTTGTACAATCCACCAATCACAGTCAGTCAAAGTTAAATAGTTCAGCAAATACTAAAGTTTTAAATTAACCACTAATTTCTAATTAATTACACGTTAACCCCTAAGGTTTTGTTTGGTTTATTACAATATATAACATAATAAATAACAATAATAATATGGGCTTTTAGCAAGAAAAAAAAAAGTAGGAACAAACACTAAAATAACCAAAACATTTAAGAAAAAATCTTATTGACAAAACCACTATGGTTGTACAATTAAAAAACTTTTGTTCCAAGACTACCCTAGATACATGCTGTAGCTAATGAAAATTGTAAAGAAAGATATCCCAATGAGATGATTGCATGTGGTAATGTCACAGATAATTATTTGAGTCATGACTTAAATGAAAGTCCAACTCTTGATTAAGATACCTCAATAAGTCGTACTGAAAGACGAGTAACACATTGTGAATGACTAATATTGAAGTTATGCAGATCATGAAGGTTACATGATGCCTATTACGATCATCCAACATGAAGGACCGCGTGAGATTGATTCACGCCATATGCGCCAAAGAGATGATTCTCAACGAATACACACCTCCGGCTATAGTGAATCTTGACGATGTAGAAGGTGAAACAACCATGACAGTACTAAGGCTGAATAGCCTCGACAGTACTAAGGCTAAACAATATTTGCTAAAGGAAAGACACCCTGATGGTAAGAGAGGGAAAGACAGCCCCCTCAAGGTGTGCCTCCCATTCACTAAAGAGATGCATCTCGATGAATACTCCTTTTTTTCTAGAGTGAATCTCGTTGATGTCAGACAAGCCTCGATGGTACTAAGGTTGAATGGTCTCGATGGTACTAAGGCTAAATAGTCTCGAAAGTATCAAGACTAGAAAGTCTCGATGATACTAAGCCTAAGGATCGATGGTACTAAGACTGAACAATCTCGATGGTACTAAGGCTAAAATATGTCTCCATCTAAAGGGAAAGAGGGCCCTCAAAGATGTAGAAGACACATCTCCGTCTAAGAGGGAACCTCAATGACGTAGAAGATGAAAACTCGCGAAAGTACTAAAGGCTAGACAGCCTCGAAAGCACTAAGACTAAATAGCCTCAACAATGCCAAGACCGGACAGTCTCAAAGGTATCAAGGCTAAATGGATTTCTTTTTTGCCAAGACTAGCTGGTCTCGATGGCATTAAGGCTAAGAACGGCCTCATATGATAGAAGTAGGATTTACATGCCAAAGGAAAAGAATGCCTTCAACGACGTCAATGACCAAGTGAACTTGGCGATATCTGATAGATTGAGATTGACAAGCCAAAGGCAAAGAATGCCTTCCACAGCGCCAAAGACCAAAGGAACTAGGCAATATCTGATATATTGAAATTGACGCGCCGGAGGCAAGAATGCCTTCAACGGTGTCAAAGACCAATTTAACATGGCAATATTTGATAGATTGAGATCGACACGCCAAAGGAAAGATTGCCTTCCACGTTGCCAAAGATCAAGTGTATTTAAATCTTTGACATGCTGAACTCCAATGACGCCAAAGACTCGGATAGCCTCAACGGTAACAAAAACTTAACTCGATGCATCAAGAGCTGCGTAACTTTAGTGAATGTCACATATTAGACAAAACCTTGTTGTTGCCAAGGATCTTCAATGGTGCCAAAGTTTGAAAGGTATCATAACGCTACTGATTCGTGTGACTTATGCTAATGCCTATCATTGGCGCCAAAATCATAATGCACACTTGGTTGAATTCAAAGGGGGATTTAGCGATCTAAGGAAAGGAGGAGAGTGAGGCTCTCCCATTGTGAATTACATGATGAATTACGTCTTTGTTCACAACGACGAAGTTGTGGTTTCTCATAATGGCAAAGATGTAATTTATTAATGTAATTTGTGAGGGGACCACTTCAGAGACATTGATAATTACCACTTAATACCGCTAGATTAGCATTTTGAACACCGTTAGGAAATGGATTAATTGAAATTTTTCCTACCACCACCCCTCTCTAACTGCTATAAATAGCAGCCTCTATTTCCAAACAGGGAGATCAGAATCTGGGGGCAAGATACAATTTCTATAAATGTGGCTCTGAAGTGTGCTCATGAAGCTCCAAACATCCTTGTTTAGTCTTGTATTTTTGTTCTCCGAATTTTGCTTTTTTCTGTTCTTCTCTTGAAGACGGGGCATGATCGGCTATCGACTTAGGCTTTTGTCGAGTCAATAATCTTTTGATCAACGACACTTTTACAAAACGAACCTAAAAATTTTTGCCACTCTGCTGGGGATTAATCTCCTTCGTATTGACTCACCAAACAAGAGAATGTCTGGAGCAAGGAGTAAGATGAAAGAAGAAAAAAAAACCACATGAGTTCATATGCCGACATGATTATGATATGCACGAAGTCATTACCAACTGATTATATCTCTTAGATCAACCAAGCATGATTCTTGCTACTAACAAATGGAAGAAGGACTATATCATGAAGAGTGTTCAGACGAAAGAATGGGTTATATAAGATCCGAAAATAATTTTTTCATCACTAGTTGAAAAGTTTTCTTATAAATGGTAGAGAAGGAAATACGTTCTTCATACAAAGAAAAAGCGACCACGACAAACATAGATAAACCAGATATTGTTGCCTTGCAGCATCATTCTATTCAACCAAAAAGAAAAGCTGTCAGCACCGACCCAGCTGAAAACAACAGCACGTTGCTCACTTTTGCCTACTCATCATCATCACCATCATCCTCGTCTGCAGGATCCGAGGGCATCTCTCCGAAGAATGCTATCACTTGGGTTTTGAAAGCTTCTAGGCCTTGAATACGGTCGGAGGAGATCTTATGGTGTGCAGTGACATCCTCTCTGACTCCCATTAGACTAATTGGATCAGCTTATCATCTTACGGCACGTGCCTCGTTATGAAGCGGAGCACGATGTACATCATCTGGCATTCCTGCCATTTGAGGCTCCAACATTCGTGCCCTTGCCTCTTTAGTTGATCCCATTGAATAAGCAGGATCCATCCGAATAGTCATGAAGATATGATTTCATATTGCATCCTCCTGTTTAGCTTCCTCTATTGCTGCATAGTAGCCTCCCGCTTGATGAAGCAAGGCCATGAAGAAATTCGTAATTGAAATGATTATCCAATGACAGACGACGAAGACGGCGAAATTAGTCCTCATAATATGGTTGAGTCCTTTCCAAAGATACTGAGGCCATCTCATTCTCAAAAGTAAGGAAGTCCAACCACTTTATTTTGCGAAATGATATGCGGTTAGCCATTGGAAAGATATTAAAGAACGTTGGGTAAGCATTCAGTAGGATGGTTCTTGCCTCTGAACAGATAGGAAGGTTAGGAGACCAATGGATCTCTAGTCGCTCGAGGTCGAATGCATGCTATCTTTCACACCTAGAAGATGTGTGAAACACTTTTCACAAAATTCTTTAGGAGGAAGAGGAATCACAACGAATCTAAGGACATTGCCTAAATCATCTCTGTGCGCCATCAAGCTTGTGCGAAGGATTCGATTGTGGTAAATTTTCTTAACCATCGGCTCTTTATATAGGGGTTTAAAAGTCTCTTCATAAGACGTGAAAATTAATTAAAGTAACTCGTCATTTATAATATGGTAAAATGTGAATAAAAGAAACTAGTAAATACCTTATATTAAATGTTTGATAAGATTACAATGATAGACAGAAAATGCATAAATGATAAAAAAAAGAGAGGAAAACTACATTGGAAAACTGATAGAAAAGAGAAGAAGAAACATCGTCATGTCTTCTTCCAAAGGTCCGCTAAGAAGACGCCATGCGTGAACCAATTGCCTTCGAGCCAGGTATGCATCGAGGAATTCTCATCGCTATAATCCGCTAGCCACGCTTCATCTTCAGACAATTTTTTCTCCGCTTCCAAGAGTCGTGCCTTCAATGATTCTATCTTTGCTCTACGCTTGAATACGCGGGATTGTAAGTCCTCACGTGACATAGAAGAAGCTTTCAATTCCTTCAGGCAATTGACGCCCTTCAAGGCTTCCTTGATGCTCTTCAGGTGAGTAATCAACCAGTCTAGCTTCATCCCAAAACTCCAAGGGATCTTCGAGATCCTTGTACATCTCTTGAAAATCTTTTGGAGGAGTGCAGATTTGAAGATTAGAAATAGTCGTCTGTTCACCCGGGTCGCCATGACAATTGAAAATCTTTTGGAGGAGTGGCCATAAACATTGGGGACGAGAATGTTCCCTAGAAGAACATAATTGATGACAGGCTCCAGGGACGGAAGCACTGATTCGGTAGGAGCAGGCACCTCACCAAATACTGTATGTTCTACAAAGTTGGGGAAATTCTCATTCTCTTTGGAAGGAAGAGAATTTTCCACATTAGTATCTGCCTGTGACAAAAGGGAGAGACAGTGAGAAAAGAGATGACACAATCTTCTCATAAGGGAAGTATTAAAGATAGAAGCATTTCTTTCCTCCTCGACGACATGAGATGGAATCGGGGGACTCGGTGGCGTGGCAGAAACAGAAGGGTTTCCTTGTTTAGAAGGAGTAGATGTCGTGATAGGATTGTCTTGCCTCTTTCTCTTAGTAGATTCCTTCCCTTTCTCAAGAGAGACCCGAGGAACAATGGGGGAGATAGGTATTTTCGAAAGATGGATAGGCACCCTAGGAACGCGAGTAGTCGTCGCCTTTGAGCCTTGAGATTTCCCCTTCGTAATAGGAACATTAGCGGAATGTATTTTTGTGGCTGACCACTCCCTTCCAGAAACTGGAAGACGCGAATGAAGATCGGACCCCTCTGCGAATAATAAACCTTTATACAAAAAATGCCAAGAGAAGATACAAAATGAAAGAAGAATTGAGCAATCATGGTTTTTCTTTTACCTCTGCCAGACGGAGAAGTAGTGTGAGAAGTACTAGGTGAAGAGATAGCTGCCAACATTTCTCCCAAATCAGTCGGATGAGTTTCCTCTATATTCTTTGAATCTGACCAAACTTCGTCAATATTACTTTCCTCGTTGCTTCCCTCTTCCTCCTATTCTCTTCTATATCCGCCTTGAAGAGCGAAGAGTTTGCTTCTCCTTCAATCTCGGCTACGAGCCCTTCCCTCTCCGAATCCGAAACTGGAGAATTCCTTGCAGGCGGTGACTGATGCTGAGGAGATGAACCATCCTAACTCGTAGATTGAACCTAAAAGAAAATACAGTAGAAATATTTGTGAGAAGCAATTAGGATCAACTGGAATAGCAAAAAGAAAACCAAGATATGTTCACATATATACACACAAGTGGAAAGTAAAAGACAAAATAGATAACGTCAGGAAAGAATAATTATATAATAGAACTATACCTGTCTGTCGGAAGTTTCGGCTAACTCGGAAGATACAAGTAAGGAAATTGCTTTAGAATCTTTTGCTGGCAACTTTTGAACGCCTATTTTCGGAGGTTTAGGCTTCTCGGGTAATTTGTCACGTCCCAGATCCTGTAACACGAATATCTAGGTGGGACGGCACAAATCACGAGGTGAGACCTTCGGGATCCATTTTTGGTCATGAGATATCAATCTCAATTAATTCACATCAAAATAGCAGAAGTAGAAGATTTATTCAATGATCAAAGTGAATACAAATAGTCAACAGGCTTCAGCAGATCCTTATTACAACTTATCAATGTACTAAAACTGAGTTCATACAAACGAAAGGAAATTAAATACATGGATAAAATCTCATAACAGAAAAACAAAAAATTTGTCCACGACCTCATCATCTGCAATATAAAATGTTGCGTGAGCTTTGAATGCCCAGTAAGCAAGATTCTGTCCCCCATTCTCATTCTTATGCATAGTTCTAAGGATCATAGATAGACAACATGATACGTGAATATAAATGATGCAGTTAAGTGATGAGTATGATGTATGTACAACATATGCTCAGTCAACGAATATAATGCAGTATGAAAATGTCTATATTTATGTGTAATGTTAAGTGTCCCTCATTGCAGCTTCAGTAACTCAAGGTTTTGGGACCATAGTCTCCAGGAACAACCGGCAGTCCCTCACTTCATTCTGGGAGCTAACCCATGGTACGAAGGCACTATTTGCTAACTATAGAGTGTACGAATAACAAGGTCCAGCGCAGACCTATGGAATCACCTAAGATGTCCATACTTATTTCGTAGGCCTTTCAACCTTACAGGTCTAGAAAACCTCTTGTTTTCACCTCCCAGGCACACTTAACACCTCACATTAACATACTAAGCATGCATCAATTTCCATAGGAACAAATGATAATCTCCCTTGGAAACTATCCACGCAAGCATACACGTCGATATTCCATTGGATTCCATCATTCAAGTCCTAATGACAGATAATCAAAGATCAATGATTAGATTTCCACAAATGTTTTCCAAACTGGAGACTCGTCTAAGGAGTGTGTTCAGTAGGTTAGCACGTGCCATTCGCACAATTAAGCCCTAACTAATACCGACATCCAAACCCTTAAACTCTCCCAAGAACAGTAGTTCTATTGAAACAATTCCATCGGTAGCCCGTCGGTGTACCGACGCCTACCGAAGAGCTATAATGGTTTATTGTCAGTAGGCCCGTCGGTGTACCGATGCCTACCGATCAGCTCTAGAAATCCCCTGTCGGTATGTAGTGAGGCCTACCGACCAACTCAACCTTACAATACATAGGTCCCTATCGGTAGGCCGATCGGTGTAACGACGCCTAGCGACGCATGTCAGAAGTACTCTGTTGGTGGCAAGGTCGGTGCACTAATGCCTACCGATGAACATGATATTTATATATTAACACCATCGTTAGGCCAGTCGGTGTACCAACACATCTACCGATGAGTTATATTCACAATTTCTGGGTTACTCTTGGCAGTTCAAACATCATACATAAATACAATT
Source organism: Pachysandra terminalis (assembly GCA_031762675.1). Lineage (NCBI taxonomy): Eukaryota > Viridiplantae > Streptophyta > Magnoliopsida > Buxales > Buxaceae > Pachysandra > Pachysandra terminalis. The sequence goes on along the minus strand of JAUPMG010001252.1, from coordinate 8,942 downwards.
TAATTAAACATGAATTTAACATAGAATTCATCATGCTCTCTTATGTTATTAATGGTAGAAAATCAGACAATCGATCATGTTATAAATGGTAGACATTACTCCATAGATATCATGTGATTTCTCTCTTAAATTAAAATGAACAATCATGTATAAACATAAGAACTATACAGAATAAACTACTTACATGTTCTTCCTAGTGTTTGTGATTAGCTCCGCGGAACTTCTGGAAAATTCCCTTCGAAGCTACCATCTCCTTCTTCTTTCTCCTTTCTCTGAAACAGAGTTTCAGATTCAGAACTCTCAACTCTAGTCTCTTCTCTTCTCTCAGTTTCTTCTCTCACAGATTCTCAGTTTCTCTTCACAAACACAAGCTCTGTGTTTCAACGGATGGAGAGGTTAGAGATATAGGGAGTTAGCTCCCCACTTCTCTCCCCATCTCTCCTCCACGTAACAACCACGAACACACAACCAATTCAACGCACGGTTCGTGCGTTTGAATTGTAAGGGAAGAATCCATTTTACAATTTTAACCCCAAAGGTCTAAATAATTAAACTAAGGCCCTTAGCTATAACGTTTAATTACAAAAACACCCTTAGCATTAATTAAATACACAAACCATATAAACATAACCAATTAGAATTATCAAGTAAATAAATTAAATAAGGAGGAAATCAATTTAAAGGTTTTAGGTCATTCCAACGTACCCCCCTTAAAAGAATTGTCCCCAAAATTACGCACCTTAGTTCGTGAACAGTTAAAGATAGCATTCTCGAATCTCAGACCCTAGCTCCCATGAAGCTTCAGATTCGTTGTGATGACCCCACTGAATCTTCACCAAAGGAATAGTCTTGGTCCTCAAGACTTGTTCCTTCTTGTCCATTACTCGCATAGGTTGCTCTACGTATGATACATCTTTTCGTAGCTGCAACTGACTCCAGTCTAGAACATGTGACGGATCGGGCTCATACTTCTGCAACAATGACACATGGAATACATCGTGTATAGCTGAAAGCTGCGTAGGTAGAGCTACTCTATACGGCACTCGTCTGACACGCTCAAGTACATGGAATGGTCCAACATACCTCGTAGCAAGCTCCCCTTTATGGCTGAAGCGCATAACCCCCTTTATCAGAACACCTTGAGGAAAACATGATCACCAATAACAAACTCAAGGTCACTCCTCCTTCGATCAACATAGCTCTTTTGTTTACTCTGTGCCGTTTTCAATCTCTCCCTGATCGGCTTCACCTTATCAGTGGTCTCTTGGATGAGCTCCGGTCCAAGAATACTGCTCTCATCAACTTCTACCCAATAGACAGGTGAATGACACAGCCTCCCATACAGTGCCTCAAAAGGAGTCCTGCCAATACTTAAGTGGTAGCTATTGTTGTAAGAGAATTCCACCAGTGGTAGATGTTCTCTCCAACTACCACCAAAGTCCATCGCACAAGCTCGTAGCATATCCTCCAGGACTTGATTCACATTCTCAGTCTGCCCGCCTATCTGGGGATGGTAAGCCGTACTGAAGTCTAACTGAGTACCCATGGCCTTCTGTAAACTCTGGAACTTTGACGTGAAAAGTGAACCCCGGTCTGAGACTGTGCTGACTGGTACACCGTGAAGTTGCACTATCTCCCTTACGTAAAGCCTAGCGATCTCCTCCGCTGTAGCTGAAGTCCTAACTGAAAAGAAATGAGCGGACTTGGTGAGTCGATCTACTATCACCCAAATCGAGTCCAGTGTATCCCAGGTCTTCGGCAAACCCACTACGAGTCCATAATGATGTGCTCCCACTTCCACTCAGATATAGGCAGAGGCTGCAATAGTCCAGCTAATCTCTGGTACTCGGCCTTTACCTGCTGACAAGTGAGGCATCTCACTACAAACTGAGTTATCTCCTTCTTCATTCCCGGCCACCAAAAGTTCACCCTCAGATCACGGTACATCTTCGTACTCCCTGGATGTATAGAATACCGCAAACTATGTGACTCCTCCAGGATCTCTCTCCTGATCTATTGATCATCTAGCACACAAACTATGTGACTCCTCCAGGATCTCATTACAAACTGTAACTCATGATCTGTCCTCTGACTGGCCGCAATACGAAGCTCCAAAGAGGGTTTGGCAACCATACTAAATAGAATACTCTCTCCGAGTCTATCCACTGGTCGAACTCTCAGATTTGCCAAGGTATGACATAGACTCAACTCCTGGTGCATCAAATGAGCTAGCACTCCACAAGGTCTACGGCTCAATGCATCAGCAACAATGTTCGCCTTCCCAGGATGACAGTTGAGTGTTAAAATATAGTCGTTCAACAACTCAATCCACCTTCTCGGGAGCATGTTGAGATCCCTTTGAGTGAAGATGTATTTCAGACTTTTATGGTCTGAAAACAACTCGAATTCCTCTCCATACAGATAGTGTTGCCAAAACTTCAAGGCAAAGACCATTGCGGCCAACTAGAGATCATGCGTAGGGTAGTTACGCTCATGAGTCTTGAGTTGTCGTGATGCATAAGCTACAACTCTCCTATTCTGCCTAAGACTGCACCCAATCCCTGCAAGGATGCATTTGTATAAACCTCCATATTCTGGCCACTGACTGGTATGATAAGAACTGGAGTTGTAGTCAACCTCTTCTTCAACTCCTTAAATGCTGCCTCACACTGATTCCAGTCGAACCTCACCTCCTTCCTGGTTAGTCGAGTCAAAGGTGCTACTATGGTGGAAAACTTCTCGATAAACTTCCCGTAGTAACCCACTAGATCGAGGAAGCTCCTGATCTCTGATGCATTCTTCGATCGTTCCCAACCTAAAACTGTATCCACCTTCGATGAATTCATGGAGATGCCTCTCGTGGAAACCACATGACCAAGAAACTTCACCTCTTCCCTCCAGAAGTCACATTTCTCAAACTTGGCATACAACTGGTGCTCACAAAAAGTCTGCAATACTATCCTGAGGTGCTCATCGTGCTGCTCTCTAGACCTTAAATAGATCAGGACGTCATCTACAAAGATCACGACAAACGAGTCCAAATATGGTCTGAACACATGGTGCATCAGATCCATGAATCCCGCCGGCGCATTCGTCAACCCAAATGGCATCACTACAAACTTGTAATGTCCATATCGAGTGCAAAAGGCCATCTTATGGATATCCTCCTCCCTGATCCTCAACTGATGGTATCCTGACCTCAAGTCTATCTTGGAGAAGTATCAGGATCCTCTCAACCGCTCGAACAGATCATCTATCCTGGGCAGAGGGTATTTGTTCTTCACTGTGACCCGATTCAACTGCCTATAATCTACACTGAGACGAAGTGATCCGTCCTTCTTCTTGACAAATAGCACTAGTGCACCCCACAGAGGCATACTCGGCCTGATGAAGCCAAGTGAACTCAAGCCGTCTAGTTTCTCCTTCAACTCGCGTAACTCTGTCGGAGCCATCCGACAGAGTTACAGGAGAAGTGTCGGGCATCAATTCAATGCAGAAGTCTACATCACTCCTAAGTGACAAACCCTTAATCTCTTGGAAAACAAAATTGTACTCTCGGACTGTGGGAATATTCCTCAAGGATAACTACTGTCCTCCATCCGCTGTACCCAAGAATTCTGTCTGATACACATCCTTCTCTGTCCCGAGAAACGTGAGTCGCCTACCCCCAAGGAGATCGAAGACAACGCTCTTCTCGAAGCAATCAACTCTGACATGATAGGCAGCAAGCCAGTCCATGCGGAAGATCACATCAAATTTCACCATCTCTAATACGATCAGGTTGGCCTCCAACTTCAGGTCCGCTACTCTAACCACACAGGCGAGACATACCCGGCGTAGAGTAGCTATCCCTTCTACTGGGTTAACCACATGTAATGGAGTCTCTAGCACACTAGGTTCTAGGCCTAAGAAAAGCATGAATGAACTGGAAATAAAAGAATGCGACGCTCCAGAATCAAAGAGAACATGCGCAGGGGTATGGAATAGATGTAGTGTACCTTCGACAACTGCGTTAGACGCACGGTCATCTCTAGGAGCAGATGATGTGCTAGCCATGGCATTGGCCCTGCCGTTCGGAGCTGGCTGATGAGGAGCCTGTCTACCATCTGTCCTCGTCACAACTTGGCAGTTCTGCTCTACGTGGCCTAGTTTCCGGTAGTTATAGCACACCCTCCGGTCGCGCTGGTAAAACTGTTGCTGCTGAGACTGCAGAGGTTGTCGCTGAGCAACCTGAGTCACTGGGTAGCTATATCAGCAAGCGGAGTCCTAGTAGGTCTGTCATTTCTCCGACGACGGTCAGAGCCCTGTCTTTGCTGGTAAGACTGGTAGCAACTGTCCTTGTTCTGCTTAAGCTTGTCCCTTTGCTCCGCAGCCCGATCCAAGTCTCTCTCCACGTATCGCGCACACTCCAGAACACTCGCATACCTCTTGAGTTTCTAAGGCACCACCTTAGATTGCACTGCTACCCGCAGGCCCTCTTCGAACTTAGCGGCTTTATCCGCTTCGTTCACCACCATATGTAGAGCATACCGTGACATAGAAAATCTGGCCACGTACTGTGCAATGGCGTGAGAACCCTGCTCCAGCCGCATGAATTCCGGAGCCATCTCTCGATGATAACTAGTCGGCAGGTACGTATCCAAGAACTGCTCTCGGAAAGACTCCCACGTCATGGTCTTAGAGATAGCCCTCTCTACCATGTCCCACCAGTGCAAAGCCTCTTCCTTCAGCATGAAGGTGGCTAGCGATAAACACTGATCATCCGGACATCCCATAGTGCGGAAAATCCTCTCCACATCAAGGAGCCATTCCTGAGCCTCACTCAGCTCACCCAATCCTCCATAAGTGGGCGGCAATAACTTCCTGAACCGCTCCAGCCATGCAATAGGAGCCACTACAATCTGCCTCTGCTCCGTTCTCTGCATTTGATCCCGCTGGACCGTAGCGATGTCTCCCAAGATCTGGTAGACACCCGTGAGTTGAGGATTTGAGCCATCTCTAGTACCAGAGGATGAAGCCTCCCCTGCAGCTGGTCTTCCCCTTCTTCCAACCATCTACAATCCCACATAAAATTTTTAGATTTCTAATCTCACTTCTTCTATCCTAATGTTCGCATGTATAAGTGTCCACACAAATTAATCAACACGCAACCTAATTTAGATTTCTATGTTCCTCTATCCAAACTTCTGGTTTCTATGTGATTCCTAAGTTCTCTAGTCTTTAATAACTTTACTCTAATGAAAAATCTTAGTGCTCGGATACCAATCTTTCATGCCCCAGATCCCATAACACGAATCCCTAGGTGGGATGGCACGGATCACGAGGTGAGACCTTCGGGATCCATTTCTAGACCGCGGATTACTGTATCATAACAAGGCATGAGATATCAATCTCAATTAATTCACAACAGAGTAGCGGAAGTAGAAGATTTATTCAACGATTAAAGTGAATACAAATAGTCAACAGAGCCTAATTACAACTTATCAATGTAATGAAACTGAGTTCATACAAACGAAAGGAAATTAAATACATGGATAAAATCTCACAATAGAAAAACAGCAAATATGTCCACGACCTCATCCTCTCTAGCTCAACCTGCAACATAAAATGTTACGTGAGCTTTGAATGCCCAGTAAGCATGATTATGTCCCCCATTCTCATTCTTATACATGATTTTAAAGATCATAGATAAACAACATGATACGCGAATATAAATGATGCAGTTAAGTGTTGAGTATGATGTATGTAAAACATTCAGATGATCTAATGGATGCTCAGTCAAAGAGTACAATGTAGTATGAAAATGTCTATATTTTTGTGTAATGTTAAGTGTCCCTCATTCCAGCTTCAGTAACTCATAAGGTTTCGGGACCGTAGTTTCCAGGAACAACCGACAGTCCCTCTCTTCATTCCGGGTGCTAACGCATGGTACGAAGGCCATCATTTGCTAACTTTCGAGTGTACGATACACAAGGCCCAATGCTGACGAATGGAATCAACTATGATGTCCATACTTATTTCGTAGGCCTTTCAACCTATAGGTCTAGACAACCTCTTATTTTCACCTCCCGAGCACACTTGACACCTCACATTAACATAGTATGCATGCATCAATTTCCATAGGACACGAATGATAATCTCCCTTGGAAACTATCCATGCGCCCATACATGTCGATAATCCATTGGATTCCATCATTCAAGTCCTAATGACATATAATCAAAGGTCAATGATAGGATTTTCAAAAATGTTTTCCAAACTGGAGACTTATCTAAGGAGTGTGTTCAGTAGGTTAGCACGTGGCATTCACACAATTAAGCCCGAACCAATACTGACATCCAAACCCTTAAACTCTCCCAAGAATAGTAGTTATGTCAAAAAAATTCCATCGGTAGGCCCGTCGGTGTACCAATGTCTACCGATTAACTCAATTCATAACTCATATATATACTATCGGTAGGCCCGTTAGTGTACCGACGCCTACCGACCAACTCAACTCTGTAATTCTTATATACTGTCAGTAGGCCCGTCGGTGTACCAATGGCTACCGACCAAGATGGTCAAATTCTCCTTCGGTGGGTCCGTCGGTGTACCGACGCCTACCAAAGAGCTATAATGGTCTATTGTCGGAAGGGTCGTCGATGTACCGATGCCTATCGAACAGCTCTAGAAATCCCCTGTCGGTAGGCCCATCGGTGTACCGACCCCTACCGACCAACTCAATCTTACAATACATAGGTCCCTGTCGGTAGGCCGATCGGTGTACCGACACCTACCAATGTATGTCAGAAGTACTCTGTCGGTGGCGAGGCCGGTGCACCTACTGACGAGCATGATATTTATATATTAATACCATCGGTAGGCCAGTCGGTGTACCAACACACCTACTGATGAGTAATATTCATAATTTATGGGTTACTTATGGCAGTTCAAACATCATACATAAATACGATTTAATTAAATATGAATTTAACATAGAATTCATCATGCTGTCTTAAGTTATTAACAGTAGAAAATCAGACAGTCGACCATGTTATAAATGCTAAACATTACTCGATGAATATCATGTGATTTCTCTCTTAAATTAAAATGAACAATCATGTATAAACATAAGAACTATACAGAATAAATTACTTACATGTTCTTCCTAGTGTTTGTGATTAGCTCCACAGAACTTCTGGAATATTCCCTTCAAACCTACCTTCTCCTTCTTCTTTCTCCTTTCTCTAAAACAGAGTTTCAAATTCAGAACTCTCAACTCTGGTCTCTTCTTTTCTCTCAATTTCTTCTCTCACAGTTTCTCTTCACAAACACAAGTTGTGTTTTTCTATGAATGGAGAGGTTAGAGATATAGGGAGTTAGCTCCCCACTTCTCTCCCCATCTCTCCTCCACGTAACAGCCACGAACGCACGACCAATTCAACGCACGGTTCGTACGTTTGAATCGTTGGGGAAAAATCCATTTTACAAGTTTAACCCAAAAGGTCTAAATAATTAAACTAAGGCCCTTAGCAATAAATTTTAATTAAAAAAACACCCTTAGCATTAATTAATACACAAACCATATAAACATAACCAAGTTGAATTGTCAGGTAACTAAATTAAATAAGGAGGAAATCAATTTAAAGGTTTTAGGTCATTACATAATTTTATCGGAGGATGATTCTTAAGAACAAATTTCAAAGATCCTGGCAAAGTTTCATTCTGAAAAAAAGATCCAGCGTCATAGATGAACTTGTACCAAAATTCCGCCATCTTTGGGGTACAACCCTTGTAGGGGCTTTTACCCACCACTGAAATCTGCTACCACGACATGTGGAATGAATTTCGGAAATTCTCTTTTGTATAGAAAGCGCATGTCTGGGAGACATTGAGCATGAGCACCTTTTCATCAAGAGGCATTTGCTGAAGACTGAACTGTCTAAGGAACCTTTGAGGATTATAAGATTTCGCAACATAGCCATTATCTATTCGTGCAGGTAGACATCCAGGTAAAACGGTCAAAGCATAGGCTATAAGAGAATATGGCGTGATACTCCTATCCACCAAAGGGGGATGATGCAGTGGAGCTTGGAAGCCGATGTCTTGTATACCGCGCAAGGGCAGAAGGTACGGGAAAAATATGAATCGAGATTCCTTATCAACCAGTGAAATGAAATCAATACCCATTTTATCCTAGTGCCATCCCACAAAGCAACTCGGGAATGTCACTCTTCATATTTACAATTTGGGAACACAAAGGGAGGAGGCCCATACCCTTAAAAACGCTCAAACATGAACAATTGAAGAAATGCAGTAGGAATGAAGGACTCAATCTCATACCTTCTAAAAGAAAGTGCCAAGTCCTCGGCAAATAGATCCAGCCAATAATATAAGGTACGCAAGAACATCGACGCCAATGGGAATCGATAACCCTGTGCCATACGTACTGCCATAGCGAAATGACGCTCTTGGACTTTCTCGAGAGATATATCTCAATAGAAATAAGGCGAGGAAAGCCTCTAGCATATAAGACAAATGGTACCCCGCGCCAATGATGGGTTCTGATGCATTTTTCCCATCATTTGAAAGTTTGATCTCTTTGAAGAAATGGTGGATCCATCCACTAAATCAAGCCCGTGAGCAACGTTCTCACAAACCTCATGTCGAATACTTGGAAGGCTCTTTTGATGACTTTTGTGCCTTCAACAATTCCTTGAAAATTTGTGACTCTTCTTCATAAAGAACAACATTCATCGAGTCCGCATCGCCAATGATGTCAAGACCGAGCAAGACATGAACATCCTCTAAGGAAGGAGTGAACTTGTCCCAAGAATATATAAAGGTGTGGGTCGATGTAATGACCCAATCTCAGACCCTAGACTAACTAAGATTAGAAACCTAATTAACTTAAATAATTAGGTTTGACCTCACTAGTAACCTATGCTAATGACCAATAAGACCT
>JAUPMG010001232.1:0-16155 GCA_031762675.1 Pachysandra terminalis | reverse complement strand
AGCTTGGATATCCTCCTTCTAGTCCGTCGAAGTTATGGTGTGATAACCAAGCTACTATTCATATTGCGTCTAATCCGATTTTTCATGAGAGGACGAAGCACATTGATGTTGACTGTCATTTTGTACGAGAAAAACTACAAGGTGGAGAAATCTAGTTATAGCATGTGAGAACCGTGGAGCAATTAGCGGATGTGCTTACCAAGTCGTTGACTGGGAATAGAATTGGGTACATTTGTAACAAGTTTGACATGAATAATATATATGCTCCAGCTTGAGGGAGAGTGTTAGTGTGGGCCAGTGGGCCGTGAGTCCCACACAATCCCTTTTTCTCTTTTCCTCTTTTTCCTTTCTTCTTTATTTGTGTATGTACTGTTTTAGTCTTAGTTCTAGTTAATATATAACTCTCTCTCTAATTGAGGAGAGTAAGTTTTGCTGCCACATCAGATTTAAAATATGAATTTCTAAAAGGAATTCCTTTTTCAGACATAAAGACTCATGCTTTTGATACTGATAGAAAAAGACTTGTGTTTTCGATAATTTTTGGCTTTGGAATACTAGACCTCCTAATTAAAATAGAAATCCTATTATTACTCAATTTTAGCTGCTAGTTCAATAAGAGGATGCAGTGGGACCCATTAAAACAGCTGTTTGGTCAATGAAGGCAATCCGAAATTAGTGGTTGTTAGATAAAGTGTTGAGGTTTAATATTGATCTATGGCACATGATGTGTGAGTTGCTTTGGTTCAAGCAACTGTTACAAGAGCTGGAGTTTTACATAAAAGGTCATATTAGTTCGTATTGTAATAATAAAGCGACTATCACTGCAGTTCTCAAACCTATCTAACATGACCAAACGATGTATATTGAGGTAGATAATCTTTTTCTATTGGAGAAAAGATGGCAGCTTGGCAGATTGTACTTCTTTTGTTACTAAAAACAACATTTGGCAGATACTTTGACTAAAGGCATTAGCAAGGCTATTTGACTGACATCTTATGCAAGTTGGGTATGGTTGATATCTAAGCACAAAGTTTATTGGGAGTTGTGAGGAGAAATGTTTTCATTCTCTATTAGCATTGGTCTTTCTTGTATGTATATTGATATGTAAGGGCATTTTTTGCAAGTAGTTTTAATACTAAATAAATTCATTTGAAATAACTGCGTGACACTTACACTGAACATGTGATACTTGTTCTCTTCTCCTCTCTTGCTTTTCCGTTCTCTTCTGCTTTTCCTATCTTCATTCTTCTAAGAAGGAAAACCTAGAACCTATTTTTTATTTACTATATGATTTGATGTGATGCTGATGGATCTAGCTGCCTACTATTGGGTCGACCGTGGCAATATGACCGGGGTTTTATTTCATGATAAACAGAATCATGCTCAACTCAGAGGAATCAAAACAAAGTGAAGATATTTACACGTTGCTTGGTAAAGTTGCAAATATTGGAAGTTCTATCCCAATCAATACTTGATCCTCAGATGAGAAAATATTCCGATGCTATTTAGATGTACTACAGGCTAGATCACCACACCACCAATGAGAGACATCCAACATCCTTTTCCTATTTACCTCACTCCATATTGAGCTTAGGGAACAAGGCAACCTATCGAATAAGTCCTAGTGAACATGAAGAGCAATAATAGGAAACTGTGGAGTTGGTAGACAATGGATTAATTCAGAAGAGCATGAATCCATGCGTTCTGGCTCCTTAACCCTGAAAACAACAGAGCGAGGTGTATCTGGGTGGACAAACTGGTTACTGAAAAATTCATAGTCAAGTTCATGTTTCCGTTACCTTGTTTGGATGATATGTTGCAGTCGATCTAGTTTTGTGCTGGAAAAAAATGAGTTATACAATAGCATACACATTGTATTATTGGTAACTTCACTTTTTTGCCTCAAATTTGTCAACAGTGAAATCTCTCCTAATACGGGTGAATCGTTTTAGAAATTTGATTAAAGTGTCCTATTCTATAAAATAATTATTCATGATATTTCACTAAATCAGGTTAAATGGTGGAATATTTGTGAAAAAATAAATTTTCACTGAAAAATTGAAATAATTGAGGTTTGGCTGATAATTGTAAAACGTAAAATGATAATGGGAGTCTTTTCCCACTTAACAAAAACTGAAGTTTCTCTTTCAGCATGATAGATACAAATTCTGGGTTGTTATTTCCTTTTTCCGTGATTTCAAGTTTAGGTTCATTCTACTACATATAGGTATCTGCTCGGACCGATACAAGATGCATATGTGACCTAGATTCACAAAGTTTTGGTGGGTATTGGTTGTATTGGGTTGGGATCAGCCAATATTGACCCGTGTCAGCTGTTCCAGTCAATCTTTATGTGCTTAATTAAAACATACTCTAGATCTGACAGAATCCTATCTCCTCTAATGCTCCTCCAACCCCGAGTTTCTCATATCCATCTTAGTTCTTTACCATTCTATTTTAAAAACTACAATCAGCATTTAAACTTCTCATCAAGAATTTTGAATCTTGGGGCCGATTTTGGGGGATTCATCACTTCTCTTGTACCTTTCCAATAGGTTTCCTTTTGAAAAATCTCTAACCATCTTGTTTTTGTGCTATTCGTTCAAACCATCTTCTAGAAGTTAAAATTGGAGCCTCTTCATGGGAGTCAACAAGTTGGGTCAGATTTGAGGCTTTACACTAGAGAGGCATGTGTTCTCTAATATTGTGCTCTATTCTTAGCAAATTCACAAGTGTTTAAATTTATCATAAAATGGTTGTTTATCCGTTAAAGATTATATGCATGCTTCCTATTAAAATTTAGGTAATCTATTTAACTGCGGATTATGTAGTGCTGATCATGTGTTAACATGCTCCTGTTAATGAGTCATCACTACAGATTGCTAGAGAGATGGTAATTAGCCCTAGAAATTCAAGGTTGGGGCTTACCACCTTAACAAAAAGAGTTGGACTGATGGATAGACCAGATAACCCAGATGGCGAGCTGATAAAGTATAAGGTACTGTCTTGATTTTCATTCAAAAACCATTTCTTGAAAACTTGAGTGAGATATTCAGCTTATATTTTGTTTGCTTAATAAGATTGATCCACTAATTCATATTCTTCATTATGTTAGTGGGACGATCCTCAGGTGATTCCTGCTGATATGACACTTGAAGTTTCTGAGCTATTTAGTCGTGAATTATCAAGGGTAATTATAATTTGCTTCCTTCTCTTATCCTATGTAACTAACATACCTCTCCATTTTACAATCATGATAGCAAACATCTCTCATATTGTCAAATGTATATACTCGATGAAGTTACGCCTTACTGGATTTCATCTCACATAGCATCTTTTATCTGTATTGGGATTCAGGAAAGAAGAGAATTTTGAGAGTGCTAAAATTCTACAGAAATTTTGCGAGAACTAAAAATCCAAAATTATTTTCTAACCGGTCTAATTGAGTGTTTAAAATTAGACCATATAAAAGCAAGGATGAGCCCCGATCGCAGATATGGTGTAGGAGTAACTAAGGATAAAAAAAAAAAATACCATGTTATTATATATTATAATCCATTTAATATTCTCTAAATGTGATACTTCTTTGTTAAATAGTATGTTGAACTTAGCTTAGATGCAACTTGAAATATACAATATATCAATAAAAATAAGGAAAATGTAACAAAGGGCAAAAAGAATCATGAAAAGGGTATTATATTAGTCGTCAAATCTCTTCAATGTCTACGAGAGACCACCTAATGTACAATAGAGCCTCAAAATAGTTAAAAACAAAAAGAAAAAAAAAACCCTCAATATTTTCAACTTAATTGTGAAGTATTAGATAATATTCATTGTCAAATCTCTTCAATGTCTACTAGAGGCCACCTAATTTAAAATAGAGCCTCAAAATAGTTAAAAAAACCTTGAATGTTCAACTTAGTTATGAAGTATCGGTTTTAAGGCATACATTTTTTGTCTATTTTATGATCATAATCCTAATACTACATGAGACGCAAGACTTAAATATAAGATAACCTCAAGTTGTGAGGTCAATACCTCATGTAAGCCTCACTCAAAGGCGTGAAGATAAGTCTTAGATGAGCATCATGGGATGAGCCTCTAAGACATAAGCCTTACACTTAATCCTCAAGGGGTTCTTAGTTCTTATTTAGCCTCACCTTGGGATAAGCCTCGAGGCATAAGCCTCACATACCTTATAAACACTAATTAAAGTTTTAACATAATCCATCAAGGTCCTTTCGGTCTTGATCTAGCCCTATTAGAACCTTGAATATGCATCCTAGCACCTTGTCATAGGTGCCTTCCCAAGTCTTCATTTTACATGCCCAAACCATTGTAACCTATGTTTCTTTATTTTATTTCCTATTTGGGCAGCTATTAGGTACTCTTGGATATACTTCTTCCTTACCGTACTATTTATTTATTCCTAGTCTTTCAACATGTTCATCTTGTTAGGCCAAAAATTGATATTTGACCAATCATATTTCACTCACGTATGTGAGCTCTTAATGACGTGTGGTGTAAACCCATTCAAGACCTTAGGTCTCTTAATTATATCCTATATTTAAGGAATACCCTTTGATTCAAACTTTGAATCTTATATTTGTTGTATCATACAATGGTCTTTGATATTTCTGGGACATAGTATATTTTGGTTTGGTTGTGGTTGAGCCTGGTTTCATTTGTCAGGCTGCCTATGACTACGTACCCGAAATGGGATCAAGCCAACCGTAGTTATCAAATGTATGGATTAAGATATGATTTTGTTTAGGTGTGGCTGAGCCTGATTTCATTTGTCAGGTTGCCTACGTACCCGAAGTGGGATCAAGCCAACCGTAGTTCTCAAAGGTATGGATTAGGATATGATTTGTTTTGGGTGTGAATTTTAGGTCATCAAGACCGTTGGATCTGATATTCGGGTCATTGAAACCGTTGGATCTGATATGTGGGTCATTTGGACTGTTGGATCTGGTCATTTGGATTGTTGGATCTGATATCTGGGTCATTTGGACCATTGGATCTGATATTTGGGTCATTTGGACTGTTGGATATGATATCTGGGTCATTTGGATCGTTGGATCTGATATTTGAGTCATTTAGACCGTTGGATCTGATACTTGAGTCATTTAGACCAAGGATCGTGGGGTTAGACCAACAAAGCCAAGGACTTCTGGTCTAACCCGAGTCATATTCGGCCACTAGGACCGAGGGCTAGACCAACAAAGTCGAGGACTTCTGGTCTAACCCAAGTCATATTTAGTCACTAAGATCAAATCATATTGATTGGATCAAGTATCCTATTAGTGGGGTTTAAATCCCCATAGGTAGGGTCTATAGTGATAAAATGGGTGGGGAGTATAGTATCAACTCCCCACTTTCTTCTTCAAGCTCTTTCTTTTCTGCTACTTCTTTTCTTTGTTTGTACAGAACAAGAAGAAGAGAGAAGACCGAAGAGTAGGTCAGTGAAGATGTATTTATGTCGGGATATTGCATTGGTTGTTGTATGGAAGGAGGTATTGACAAGCTTCTTGTTGTATGCGGGGAAGGAAGTAGAACACTTATCAGAGGTTTTGAAACCAAATACCAGTGTACCAGAGCAGTACTAGTAACGTGTGTACTAGAGCACCATTATAATAGTGCTAGTAACCAGTGTAGCATAGACAGGGAGTGTGAACAGTTTCGAAAGCCAGAGCAATAGATGCAGCCCTTCTCATTAGCCCAGTCCACCAAATAATAATACTGTACATTCCTTCCTCAATTTCCATTTTTTCAATGTGAGCATTAATTCCCACATAAAGAAAGATGAAGACACTGAATTTGCAAATGCATGGGGGAATTCCAAGGACGGAATTTGTAGATAATAAGTAAACAAAGTCTCAAGCTTTTGTCCTTTCTTCTAAAATATCCTTCAGTCGAGCATACTTCCATGCTGTTAGTTTGACTGTTACTCATTATTGGCTCCAGTACAAACCATCTTCCTTAAAGCAAATATCAATGATGTTGATTTCGATTCCCTAATTTTCATAGTGACTGCAGCAAAGTGCATGGGATTGTATTCCACAATTTGTACTTGCAAAGCTATGAGTTTAAGGTCCAATTGGTAATCCAGGTCAACAGTTGACACAATGTTCTCTAGAGTAAGAACAATGCCAGACGAGTGTCTGAAAAGATTAACCAGTTGGCTCCCTATCAATGCTTGATCAGCCATGTTTCCTTACAAAAGAGAGAGCCTTAAGCAGAATAACCAGATCAGTTTTAACATCGAAGCCTCCAAGGGTGCATTACTCTCAGAAGCCTTAACAATGACCTGGTTCTCCATAAATGAGAACCAAGTTTTAACAATGGTCCGGTCCTTCATAAATGAGAACCATAGTTTTTTTAAAATAGTCTGATCCTCCATAAATGAGAACCAGGTCTTAACAATGGTCTGGTCCTCCAGAAATGAGAACTAGAGTTCAATCGACGTGATGAAGATGGACAGAGAAATGGCCTTTATATCATCTTCCTCGCTCTCATCCTCCAGAAATGAGGATTGGAGTTTGGTCGAGGGTTATGAAGATGGCGGAGACATTGCATTTGATTTCATTTTCCTCGCACTCAATCCTCCAGAAATGAGGACAGTAGTTCAGTCGAGGTCATGAAGATGGGTGGATAACCTGTCTGTGTGTGTATGTGAGAGAGAGAGAAAGAGAGAGAGAGAGAAGCATACCTATGGTTCTTTGCTTGTTGTTTGTTTTAATCTCTCCAATATATCTCAATCTCCTTTTCTTTTTTAATTCTCCTCACGTATCAAACTTTCAGCCGTGTAAAATTTCCAGCCTTGTGAAATTTTCAGCCGTTAATTCTCTTCAGTTCATCTCTTTTATAAGAGATTAAAAGTGGTTTCATAACCACCCATATTAGATGTGTGACAAGTGTCTCACAACTACTTTAGCTACTATTAGATATGTGACAAGTGTCCCACAACCACTTGGATAACTGTCCACTAAACCTTTTAGTTATCCCTTTTTTATATTTTTATTATTATTTTATTAATCTCATCATCCCACATTCTCAGGTTTGTAGAAAAACATGGCTGTGATAGGTTGCTTGTCAATGCACCCTCTCACACATAGGATAAACCAATCCTTTTTTTTGTATTTATTTTGTTGAAAAATACCGTTTCAACAGTGCCCCCCTTCAAGTGCTACACGAGCTTGATCATGAGTGTTGGACTTGAAGTATATGAATATTTTAAGCATTTAGTGCCCCCATTTTTTTTGCTATTTGATGACTTGAAGTATGGTTTGGGTAAAATTTTGAGGGAATCTGAATTTGGATTTTGGTCATCATATTTTGGGTCCATTAAGGACTTAATTTTGGTTTTTGAATTTAGTCCAATTTGAACTTTGAGGTAGTACCCATTTTTGCAATTTGATTGGTATGACCAGGAGTATAATTTGTACCATCAGAAAGAAGATTTTTTTGAGGAAGATAATCATTTAATGATTGGTACGACCGGGAGTATATTTTGGTATGCCCGGGTCGGAACCGAGGTTAAACACTATGGGTGGTGGTGGTGGGGTGGTGGGATGGTGGTGGTTGTGGGGGTCGGGTGGTGGTGGTGGTGTGAAGGAGTTCTCTTGGTATTTACAAGTTTGCCATCAAAATGCAAAACTCATTCCTAAATTCTAGAATCGGGTCCAAACCTGATTCTGAGGTCATGTGTATTTTTCAAAACTCATTCTGAAAAACTCATTCCAAGACTTGCTAACCAAACGTCCATTTTTTTGTGGAAACTCATTCCAAGCCTTGGAATGAGTTCCGAAAATGGGAGCCAAACAACACCTTAATTTCCAAAGAAGCAGCTAAAATTTCCTCAACAATGACCAGTCGATAAACACATCAGGATCTAACTCTCCATGGAACTCAGGTATTTCTATTCTAAACCATAGTCTTGAGAAATCAGAATTCGAGGCATTCCCTCACCAAATAAGATGCTGATTTTGTGAAGGAACAGAAGTTTGTTGTAGTGCTACTTGTTCATTCATTCAAGATGAAGAACCCTTCCAAGCCCCCTTTATTAAAACGAATCTCTAAAATTCTAAATTTAGAATGTAATTCTCGTTGGATGCCTCTTCTATGCAAGCATCAATTGCATCCACAAGAATTTCCAATCCCCCTTTCGTTAATGAATTGCTAAATTTTTAAATTTAGGATGAAATTCTTATCAAATGCCACTACTATGCGAATAGCAATTGTATCCACAAGAATAAATGGTGCATTAAGATCCTTGTTATTTTGCCATCTTGGTGACAAAACAGCTTTGCTGAATATGTAAATAGGCTGAGAACTTCTGCTCGGACAAGAAAACTGATGTAAGACACAAACTATAGGTATTGGATGCTGTTATTTCTATTGAAGCAGCTGTCTCTCATTTAGGGAAAAAAATTTGTCGGAGCTGGCATCATAGGATCAAACCAATGTGCAGGCTTTTGATGAAGCTGTAGAAATATATTTGATACTGTTTTGTTTATAGTAATAGATTATAGGATTAGAAAATCCTACTAGAGTTGGACCTATAGTGCAGACACAAATAGAGAAAATCCTTCCCTACTGTATTAAAAATTTCTAGAACTCAGAAAACAATCAATAGCTCTATGTCCTCGGCATCCATACTCTTTTATGAACCTTGTTTTTTCTAATTTTTCTCCTACTTCATCAGTTCAACTAGGAAGTGACCAATAAGACTCTTAATAAGACACCTTGATTCTAATATGGAAACAAATTAAAGTAAAACTTGAAGGCAACTTTCTAGTATGTCAACTGATTAGTGGAAGAGTAAAAGAAGTTTGACTAGTTGGGAATGCTTTATTTATTTATTTTTATTTTTTTTAAGTGTTTTAGATTGAGGGTGATGAATTGATTTCTTGGAAATGGTTATGAAGATTAAATTTTACGATTTTCCTAAAATTTGTAAAATATTATCGCTCACATTTCTTCAAAATTTTCCAGTACCCATATTATTTCCAAGGGTGACATAAAGCATAGATTTGAATGAGCTCAATGTGTTCTATTTACTCAAACAAGTGGGATGCCATCATTGAAAGCAAGGTACTTACTCTAATCCAAACCCAACTGGCAGAAACTGGATCAGCGAGTATTATGTTAAACTTTGATGGACACTCAATTGGCAATACCGGGCTACTCGGCATTTGGTGTACATTTAAAGAAAAGAATGGTGTGAGGTTATTTGGCTCCTGTTAGACCAGTGAATTCTAGGGAGATTGACGCTTGTGATTATCTGTTGGATTGAAAGTTTTTTATTCTGTTACTTGGACACTGCTAATTGGAAAAAGGAGATGCAATGAACAATCTCGCTTCAGTATCTAGGAGACCGGAAGAGCCAGGATTTTTATTATTTTTTTGTATCTTCGTGCTGGTGGTCATTCGACCACTCCCCCATAGGGGAGACACGGAATCGAACCCCGACTGCCACCCCCCCGCGTTCCCGTCCCTCTTTTGAGGGATGTCCTACCAAGGACGGGAAGACGATCATGGAGATTGGTAAATGTGAATTGAAGGCTTTTATTCTTTTTTTTTTTTTTGTAATCTCACTCGAAGCATCATCGAAGGTGCTTCTGTTGATAGTCAGCCATCTTTAGGCCTCCCTTGCGACAAAATCCTTATTTATTAATCCCATAAGAGGGTCCATAAAGTTGTATGCATGACAGTCGGTCTTGATTGCAATTAGACAATACTACTAATGTCATATTACTTTCTTCATACTTATCACTTGTCAGATAGAGTTTTTATTAGCAATTTCTTGAGTTGTAATGTATAGATTTTTGTTATATAGTCTACATTTTCTGTCAACTATATTTTCCTATGGTAAATCCAAAGAATGCTTAAGTCTTGGTTTTTATAACAGTACATTGAAGAAACAGAAGAGCTTGCTATGAGCGGTTTGAAGCAGAACAGGCATATTCTGGGCATGATTGCAGAGGAACTTCTGGAGAAGTCAAGAATAACTGGATTGGTATGCATCTTATGCTTCCTTGTCTTATTCATACTAAATATAGATAAGCCTGGAAAAAAAAATAAAAATAAAATAAAATAAGGGTAAATTACATTCACATCACCTTGGGTTTGGCATAATGGCCACAAGTACCCCACAAATGTTGACTCTTGACTAGTAATTTTTCATCCTAAAAGAATTTTTTTAATTGTACTGGAATTACCTGTTGCATCCTTGCTATCTTATGTTGCCTCTTTTTTTTACTAGGAAGTAGAAGCAATGATGAAAGGACTGTCCCCAGTAATGCTTGAAGATCTGGCTCAACCATTCCAGATAAACTTGGAAGAGGTATTGTAATTATCTTTTCTTTCATCTTCTGTTCCTTTGTTTTTTTTTCTTCCATACAACTTTTTGAGGGAAAAGCAAAAACCAAATGCTGCTTAGATTTCCATTTAAAGCTATTTCTAGCCAATGAATAAGTTCCGACCTAGCTTTTTTAAAGCAGATGGTTGTAATTCAAGTTACAGAAACCCATGAATGTTCAATATCCATATTGATTCACATAATTGATTATTAATGTTAAGATAAATAACAACATTTGTATGTATAAAATACTTAAGAAGTATATCCATTTAGAGTGAATGTTTCCTGTATTTGTTTGAAATTCTACTCCATAAATACTAGCTAGCCTTATAGCAGTCTACAAAATTTTTATTGTTTATCATTCACCCTCACAAATCCAAAAGCCCGTCTCTTGTTTAGTCACCTAACCTTTACTCCAAGCAAAATCCTTCTTCTGTCAGGTTATTAATTAAGAAATGTAAGTAGTTCTTAGCTTTCATTATCAGCAAGGTTGTCAAATCGTGAATCTAATCGAAAATCGTTAGGGGGCACTTAGAATCGAATCGGAATTTGGAATCACAAATCGTAAGATTCATAGTAATTTCAGTAAAGTAGGGTTTGGCATTTATGTTTTGGGATTTCTCTTAGGAAAAGGGCTTCTTATTGTTTAAAATATGCAAACAACATTTCTTTATGTTAATTTAATTGTTTTAGAGTATTATATTCTATATAAACAAGGATCAAACGAGAAAAAGGGAAATTGTTCAATAAAAAATAAGTGAAACATTTTTCTTTGGTGTTAGAGTTGAATCGTATGGTTAAATTATCGTTAGATTCAATGTATAGATTGTAAGATTCAAACATAAACCAATTTTTTCACTGATTTGAATCGATTTAGGTTCAAATCGAATCAAATCGTAAGATTCATACAATGAATCATAAGAGGTTAACAACAGAGATTATCAGATCTATTAAATATTTATTTATTTATTTATTTTGAGAACTGGGTGTCCGGGCCAGCTTACGTGCACCTTGACTAGTCCCAGGGGTGACTAGCACAACATCCCACCGCCATGGCCCCCCACTTAAATCTGAATTTGCTCAAGTGGGGAATTGAACCTGTGACCTGTGCGCCTAACCACACATTTGATTACAACAGCTTATACCGCCAATAGCTGTCTTGTACTCCATGATCATTTGTGTGAAATTTCCGCTGTACATATTTCTGATGGGTCCCAATTATCACATTTGAATTTAACATTTTCTGATGATTTTTTTTTCGTTGTAAATTATTCAGGAGGGACCATTGCCTCGTAATGATCGATTGCGTTACCAGCCACTGGATGTGTATCCTGCGCCACTCCACCGGTGTTGAATGTTCCTCGAACTTCTGTATCAATCTCTTTGCCTCCGACATGTACAATATGATTGTGGCATCGGCTTATTTGTGGTGCTGTGCTCCATATCAAACTTTGTGTGAAAAATGTTGGTTTCTCTCTTGCAACCAAGCAATCAAGCAAACAATTTGACTGTGTTATAGCATCTTACCTGTCAAGAGTTTGCGAAGCATTTTTGTTCAGCATCTCGAGTTCTATCCAAACGGCCGGACTGAAATCTGTTTTACATGTAGTTCTATATCTGGAAATGTGACTGAATTTTGTCCATCGGTCTCGAACGAGCCTCCTACTTTTTGATCTTGTTTCTGAAATCCATTCTGATGATGATGTAAAGCAAAAAAAAAAAAAAAAAGAGCTAAATCAGTTCTCATGTGTAAATCAGCACAGGTCCAAATATGCTCGGATTTATTAGCTTCATGTACATTATTTTCAGTTATGCACACAAGTCACAGGTCCAAAGAATTTGGGTATCTCTTTGTTCTGGTATGAAAGAGGGTCTTGCTGGGCCTATTCAATCAGTAACCAACACAACAGATGGCAAAATCGTTAGGACAGGGTGTTTCCTGTTTACCAAAATATTAAGGTTCTGTTTGGAAAGCAAGAGTATGTTAGAAAGTAAGTTGGGAAAGTAATTTGTTGGAAAGTGAAATTTAAGTTTCTTTGAAGCTGGTTGGTTGGTTCAGGAAAAGGTACGACAATGACAGAAAATTTGATTTTGTTGTTTGGTTTGTAAGAATGAATGTGAAAAGTTTTTTGTCTACCCATTTTACTTTTCACTGTAAGTCCAAAAAGAAGAAAGCAAGAAGGAAGCTTTGGTGATGAAGGATAAGATGGGGTACATGCTCTTTTTCTCCCATTTTTATTTTTCTTTCCGACAAATTATTTTCCGTTTTTCGGAAAATAAAAAGGTCTTTTTTCTGCAGCAAAGGAGTTTGATTGAAACATTTCCTGCAAGATCCACATTTTCTGGGTATCCAAACAATGTAGGAAAGTCGTCTTTTCTTTATTTTCTCACAATCCGGCTATCCAAACGAAGCCTAAGAGAAAAAAGAATACGGAGTTACAGAGGGATTCAAAAAAACATTTGCTCATAGTTGCGGCATGAAACCAGAAATCTCAACATTCTGTAAACAGAATAGCTTCCAAAATAGCATTCAAAGCAAAAGAAAATGAATAAATTCGTTCACAGCAGGGATTACATAGGGATTCAAACAGAACTGCAAAGATTTCAAACAAAACCATTTGCTTCATTCAGGGCACAAGATTGCAGTTTTGTTTTTTGGATCATTTGTTTTGCAGGAGTTATCCAACTCTGAGCAAAAGTTAACAAACCTTGAACGCATGTTAAACCGCAAGCCCGTCATTGAAGATATCCAAAATTCACTAGCTCCGATGCATTTACCTTCAGACCAGAAGTTTCTCGAGTCGAGCTCCGCCATGTCAGACGTTGCTTCAACAGTTGAAGCCCCGATTACAATCTCAACAAATCTCCATGAGCAGACATTGATGTTCCAAAGTACTATGACCCAGATGGAGGGTTTCTCCCGGAATCCCCAGGAATGAACAAAGGAAGCTGCTTTGACGCCACACCCTTTCTAGCTCTAGCTTCCGGTCTCAAACTGGTATCGGCCCCATTTCTTGGGCCATTACCGATAGGAACCTTCAAAAGGGGGCCACCAAAGAAAATACTCTCCCCGGTATACATCAGTTTCTCTGTCTGCGGCATCGGAGTCTTTGCTGCAGAAGACTCTTGCGATGGAACAGCAGGTGCAGGTCTTCTACTATAATTGCTCATTTCTGCATGCGGGTCCACTCCTGCTACTTGCAATGAAGCTTTAATTCGGATCTCTGAAGCAGATTCAATGGCTCTAGCAGATAAAGGGATCGAGATGTACCTGCCAGCTTCTTGATCCCAAACGACGGAAGTCCGCTTGCCATCTCTAGGAAGAGAAGTTGGAGGAACCGATAACAATGGATCCGAACTACTACTACCCCTTTGCATGATCTTATTGTCAAATGTCGAGGTCGAAGAATGGAATGTAGGGTTGTTGAGATTCGGGAAAGCTGCTCTTGTTGTAGTTACGGGCCTGTCAGGAACAAAGCGGGGTACTGCACTTGGATTAGTAGGACCCACAGGGTGCTCTTGAGGGAGAGGACTCAGGGTAACGGATTCATGAACATGGCTTGGACTGCTGAAGCTACTCATGCTTTGGGTCCCCGTTTCGTAGTCATCTCGGCTACCATTATTACTTGGTGCATATGAATTTCTCAAAGGAGATAGTCTCAGTTCATACTTGGTCTCTTTGTTTCCACCCATATCAGTGCTCATACTGCTTCTGCAGCTCATGTTTCCACTGGAGCTCAAATCCAGGTCAGGCAAACGGCGGTTATCAATTGGCCGGAGAACAGAGGATGAAGCCCTAGCCTTTTCAGCTGCTCTCATGGCCTCACTCGAGTCTAGCTTTGCAAGCTTCCAAGCATTGATTCGGACAGGCCGTTTTGGCAACTTGTTTACTCTTTCTGCAAATCCAGCTGCATCTGGATCAACGGTCGATGGTACCATGCCAGGCTCCAAGTGAGGAACAACTTCATCCTGATTGATCAGTTTGAAAATATGAATTACCCCATAACAAGCTAAAGACACAAAGGAAGTAAACAATTAAGAACATCGCAGAGCGGATTTAAGGAATGTCCGGAGCTGGCAATTTCTAAAATGACGGGGCAACTAGCCCGGTTTCTAACAGGTTGGTTTGATAAAAATGAAGTATTAATCCCCTTAGTTAGACTGAAATCCATTTAGAACCGGTGGATCATGGTTTTAAATTACGCCAAAATACCTCCAGCGAAACGAAATGTAGGGGGAATTCGGCGAATTCCCCCTTTTTCCCCATTTTGTCGAAATTTTGGCAAAATATAGGCGAAATGTAGCGAAATATTTTCCCAAAATTTCTCCAACTTGACAAAATATTCCGTCAGGTCAACGAAATATCGCGAAATTTCGCCATAAAAAATCTAGCAAAATGTCTGGCGATATCGAAATTTAAAACCTTGGTTTGAATGAAAACCAATTAAAACAGGTGGATACCGGTGGGTTTATAATGTAAAACCTGTCAACCGCCTGAACCCACCAAAAGGTTTCAGTTGGCTACCCTTGCTTCTTTGACATGTTATCCACAACCCAATCCAAACATATCATGACCCAAAGCTGGCCTGGACCCATTTATCCCAACACCTTTAAGGATGTCCACCTGCAGCATTGTGGTTTCTGGTGCCCACATGGCTTGCCTGCAGCTCTATAGGACCCACTGGTCATTGGCTTTACTGAGGTGATTTACGTTAAAAGTGTATCATTCAGAATCATCAGATGATTAACATGATCTAATGTGTATGCATTAGGATCCAGTTCACTCTGCCAGCCCAAATGAACAAATTGATAGGTGTTTGTACATGTTGTGTTGATTCATCAACTTGTACTTCAAACCAAGGTTTTAAATTTCAATTTCGGCAGGAGGGGATTGGCAAAATTTCAACAAAATTTCGCCAAATATCGCCGAAATATTTCGTGTCGCAAAACTAGAAAATGGCAATATATCGCGGCATGCCTGTGAAATTTAAAATCTTGCTTCAAACGTTAAGGTGGATCCAATTTCCATAAAAGTGCACACATTAAATGTACTCTTCCCACTCGGCTCCTAAGCTTTATGCTGTATGTTAAGTGCATTCAGAAAAGTCATACCTGATAATCTACATATACCCTTGGAGGTGTACACCATGCCCCCTTATATTGAAGACCAAGAGAGCTTCCACCACTTACGCCAGTTGTAGCAGATCCTGTTGGGGAATAGGGAACATTTTGCATTTCCTCATCAACAGATGCTCCTGCAGGTGCCTCGCTCATTGCCCTCATGGCCACAACATATTCATAGGTTGTAATACCCTGATAGTATTAAAAGGAGAAACCAAACAAGGAGTGTCAAAAAACTCTTCAAATTTTATTTTTATTTATTTATTTATTTATTATTATTATTATTTTTAACTTTCTACTAAAAGAAGGAAGAAAAGGAGAAAGAAAAAAGGCTAACAAAAGTTCTCTTGGGATCTAACCTTTCGAATCAATATCATATGGAAAAAGAAAAGTTCGCCCAAAGGAACACAAGCCAGTAATGAAACTGCAGAACATATTGCCTGTAAAAGGAGTGAAGCATTAGTATAAGAATATTCCTGGACAGGACCAACCATATGCTGCTTCCTGCCCCTTCATATTCACCATACATGCAACCGTGACATTGTAATCAAACCATTTCATGAAAGACTTACCACGACAGTTGCAAATGGGGCTCGAGAGAAACCATTGCCAAGCCTCTCAATAATTTGATTCTCCATGTCCTTTTTATCAACAAAGCAACGAACTATGAC
>JAUPMG010001221.1:0-16155 GCA_031762675.1 Pachysandra terminalis | reverse complement strand
ACAATCCCTCCTTCCTTCTAGCCCTTCTCTTTGTCTTCTCCACAGGTCAAGATTGACAAGGAACGCTCTTGACAGAATGGCTGCGCTACGGTTTAGGCTGTCTTGAGACAGACTTCCTACCTTATTCTCTGGTCTGACAAGTGTAGTGGTCTGAATGTATTAGTCGTTCATTCATTCTAATATATTTAGTCTTTTACAAATCCGTCATCACCAACATCAATGTCGCTCGACATGGGCGGCATGTCGGCGAAACCAGGGTGTACCGATTTATACCCTGATTTCGTGTCACCCCCTTTGGAAATGGAGACATGTCGCCGACATTGCAAACACTGCTTCTAAGTAATTATCCGCGGTCACCTCTACTACATTATTCTCCCCAGGTGGGAGAGAATTCACCCTCGAATTCGCAGCATCATCATCGGAGCTATCCCTATAATAGCATTCTGCATCATGTAGGCAGAAAAAGAAACAAACAAATAAAACAAGAGAACCTTTCTCAAGCTACATAGTTACTCTTTCCCATTTAACATCTCCTAGGTAGGGATGCCGAAAAACTCCCTCTCCACTCCGCCCTTGGCTTATATATCTTGAATGTCAGCTCATGAGCCAAAAATCGAGCCAAGCAAACAAGATGGACAAGCTTCCAAGAGCACTCATGTGAAGTGGCAAGTCAGGAAACTACTATCGACGAATTCCTTCCACCACTAGAAATGTAAAACCCTGGGCCCTCGCTTCTTTGAAACCCACTGCTAGTTCACAAACTTCAGTCTTGGTAGCATTCCCTTCCCCAATAGGCTCCAAAAACACGTGAAGAATACAGTCCTTGAAAATACCTCTAATCCCAGATGGACCAGGATTTTCCATGGGACAGCCATTAAAGTTCAGCTTAACTAACCTCGTGATGGAGGTTTCCAAGCAAAACTATACATCAGAACTAACGAGGAAGTTAATGAAAAGTTCGCAAGAATAACCTTAAGCGTGGACACCAGCTCAAAACACTGAACCATGCTTTTCACTTTGCAGGTTTGTCTTGTCAGCTCTAATGAGCAAGATGGTGTCAACTGCAAACTAGAGTTGGGATACTGTCACCTGATCCGATCCCACTCTAAAAGCCATCTATAGAAATAGTCTCCTCAGCCCTCCAAAGAAATCTACTTAAAACGTCCAACAAGTGGAAAGGGGAAAGAGGTTCACCATGACATAACCGTTATACTATCTAAAGAAGCCTTTAGTAGGCCCTCTAAGGATAATAGAGAAACGAACATACCGAAGATAACCGTTAATCCAAGTTTTCTATCCCTGCCCAAACTGTTTTCAACTAAATATCGTGTCAATGAAATACCACTTGATCCTATTATAGGCTTTTCAAGATCAAGTTTCCAAACCAACCGGCCTTCCATTATGTTGTTTCTCTTTCCCACACTCTAAGGCTGTGTTTTGAACCCAGAGAGAAAAAATTAAAATGTTAGAGAAAACACTTTCTCTTGTTTGATGGAAGAAGGAAAGAGTTGGGGATAGAGGTTTGGAAAGAAAATAATTTAAAAAATTCTCTTTTGGGATCAAAACCTTTCTCCCAAAAAAGTAGAGATTTTGAAAGAAAAGAAAAGAAAGGTGGAGAGCACTCTCCAACACTCCAACCTAATTTACAACATTTTCCTTGACGGCTAATCAACCTTGCCAGAATATATGAGAATTCACGTGAAAGTTGTTGGAACTCGCTGGAATTTGATTTTCTTTTCTTTATATGTCTCATCTTAACCAAACATTGAAAAGACACACTTATCATTTCTTTTCTTTTAAAATCCAAGGTTCCAAACCTAAGGCAACCAGCACTTTGTCCAAAATATGCTTGTTCCAAAGGATTGTTTGATAATGCATGTTCCTTATGCCTTGTAGCCATAATTTTGGCTATGATCTTGTGAAGAGCACTAACCAAGATATTGGGTCTAAAGTCTCTAATATCACATTCACAAGTGCTAGTTATTGAGAAAAATCTATATTCTGAGAGGGTTTTTACTTATTGATGTTGATCCTGCATATCTTTTTGTTGTGCTCTCCCTAGTACAATATGATTCTATATCTAATTTTCTAATTTCTTTACATAATGCTATTTACACATGAAAATATGTGTTTGTATGTGTGTGCGTGTGTTATCCTCATATAACCTATAGCAATTGTTCAAATGCCACTTCTGTTTTTCACTGACATTTTGTGTAGCTCATTAATCGTATTTTACTTTAAGTTGTTAGTTGTCTTACATATTGTCACGACCCAAAACCCATGGGCATATATGACCGAGTCCCGGTTCACGACATCCGTGGGGGAGAACCCAAACAGCAGCGGTTTGATTTTTTATTTTTTTTGTAGGCAGCAGCGGTTTAATTTAATAAACCGATCAACCTGTAGATTAAATCAGAGCAAACTACGTAGTGGAAAAATAACCAGAATCACTAGATAAGAAATTAAATCCTCAAAAGCTCACTTCCTTGAATAAGAAACTAATAGAATTCAAAATATTTTAATCCTTAATTACAGTCATCCTCAAAATAATGAATAAACTCCAATTACTCAATTTATAACTAAGAAATCCTACCCTCTAAGAAAACAGTAAACAAGCCATGAAATATAGATGTGATCTTCCAGATCCTCCCGCGACTCCTCTCGAAGCTCACCCTCGAGTTACTGCTCAAGCAACTCCTCAGAAATATGCTCAGAAGCTATATACACATTCTCCAAAACACACACACACACACACACACACACACACACACATGAAAACATAATTAGGCTTTCACCCCAATAAGAAATCGACCATGGTACACAAAACATGCGTCAAATTATATGATTTTCGGAAGTAAGTAAACATCAAATAATGAGAGAATTTAAGTTCAGACATAATCTGAGTAAAACAGATAAATCATTCCATTTAATGTAATTCTAACTTATAAAGTACTGGACCACAATATAAGCATTCAGGTTATGCATAAATAAGGCACGAACACCTAGTGCCAAGTGCCAACCCGATATCTAGCTCACAGGCCTAGCTTACTGGCCAAATGCTCTCTGTAGAGTCTATCTTATCACTTAGAGTCTAGAACAGATCATATCATATCAATTAGTCACTCCAATGTATGCCCGAGCCAGGGTACACAACCATTGAAGATAGCTAAACCCCCTATCCAAAGGATGGCAAACCATAGCGTAAACCTCTCCCGATTGATCAAATCGGCACACCTGTCACTTGCAATGATTGCTTCACATATCTTTCATCGATGTCTAAAACATGATAATATCACATTTACTATCATAACATTCCTTTTCATATTCGTAGATGTAAAAGTATACATGTAAGATTCCAAAAACATGAGATCGCATATCTAAGTAAAAACAGAAGCAAATCTCTGAAAAAATAGGGTTATATACATGTAACATACAATTAATACTTCGAACACAGATAGACTCATGAACAATTCTTCAAAGTAATACGGAACACCTTAAAACATAGATTCAAGCACGCACTGTTGAAAATCTTCTTTTCTATCTATTACAATCCTCAAAACCATTCAAACATGCTTAAAACCTTCAAAATAAGTAAGGAAACGAATTTAAATCATGGTTGAACTTTTAAAACATTGATACTTACCTTAAAAAACCTTAGCTTATGATTCTTTCTAGGTTTCCCAATCCTTCAAACCTCCAATCCCTCTCTTCCTTGCTGGAAAACGCCCTAGTTGAAAGCTCCTGCAGATTCTGCTTTATTCCCAACGTATGAGAGACTAATAACAATCTACATCCTATATACATATACCTAGGTTAATTATCTAGTCAAACCCCAATTAGTCCTACGACCTTATTGCTATTTACCCAAAATGCCCTTACTAATATATAGAGAAATCCCTAGTGATAATTAACTTCTAAGGTACCCCTAAAATAATAAATACAATTAAAATCATGATTCCCAAAACTTTCCCAAACTTCGGCAAGGTGTCGGCGACCTGATGGGCTTCGATGACCAGTCGTCGGTCCACCGATGTGGTTAGGCGAGAATTCTATACACTCTAGTTTCTCAGGCTTCTCTCAGGGTGTCGTTGGTGAGGGTTGGTCGGTCTGCTGATGGCTTGCCGACTGAGGGGAAACACGTATATATGGGATTTCTCGAATATTCCTAAATTGGATTTACTCAAAAACCATATGACAAGCATGAACACATCAATAAGAGAACAAGCACAGCTTTGAAATAATTTAAAAGTAACTATTTTAATAGAGGTCATTCATTATACCTCTCCATAGACAACAAAAACATATAAAATATAATATAACCCATAGAATAAACACTATAATACTATTTAATACAGATAATTAGACAGAAAATATAAATAAAATTCAGATCACTACACATAAAATATCTATTACCCTTAGCAATTGTTTAAAATGTCAAAATGCCGCTTCTGTTTTTCATTGACATTTTGTATATCTCATTAATTGTGTTGAGTTTAAACCATCTTTTGATATTTCATACTTGTAGATGGAACAACAAACTTTGCACACTGCTACCCCAGCTTTGCTGTTTCTGTAGGAGTTCTGTTCTGTGGTAAACCAGCTGCTGCTGCTGTGGTATTTACCCATATTATTAAAATTCATTTAAACAAATTATTTATAAATGTATTAACATAATATGAAATAAAGAAGCAATTGTGACAATAAGTTATGCTCATGATTTCCTACTCCTGTATATTCTTTTCTCCATCATATATGCCATTATTATTGATTAAAAAAGATGTTATTCTCATGATTTCTATTAAAATAAAATCTGAGTATCTCAGGGGCTGCATTAACTGTGTAAATTGAAATGAGTAAACTGAAAATACATAATACATCTTAGAGATTACCTGATTGTGGAATGTTTATAGCACATGTCCACTACAATGATCAACAATTAAGCATAATCCTGCCTTATCCCAATTAGTTGGGATTGGCAACGATAATATTGTTCAGCCATCCTAATCTGTCAAAAAAAATATTTTCAGTTAGGTAAAGTGCTTTCAAATCATTTTTTTGACTGACTTCATCCATATCGTTTTCGGTCTTCTTTTATCCATTTTGAATCCTTCATTTTTGAACCATGTCATGGTCATACCTTCTCATAAGTGCCATCTCATTAACTTCTTTTTATACTATCACTATTTGGGCTACTCCTAGACTCTCTTGGATATGTTCGTTTATTAGCTTATCTTTCTTAGTTTTTCACACCTTTATGTCATCATCGTCATGCTCGTGATGCTAACCTAGGAATTTGTTGCTTCTTAGTTGCCCAAGATTCTACTCCATACATTGTGGCAGTTCTGGTAACTGTCTTATGAAATTTGTCTTACAAAATTTCTCTTTTAGCTTAGGTGGATACTTTGGCCATATAACACTCTAGAAGTAACTCTCCAGTCCACTAAAGCCATCAGCTCTAATTCTATGTGCAACATCCTCTTTAGTATCATTCTCCTTATGGGTTATGGCTGATTGACCCAAGATAATAGAAGTTTTCACTTCTGGGAATCTCCTGGTTCTCAATTACAACCAGTACTTCACCTCTAGTCCCATTTGTACTAAAGTTGCTTTCCTTGTACTTGGTTTTATTTCATTGAAACCTCTTGATTCCAAGACATCCCTTCACAATTCTAGTTATGCATTTATACCTTATTTGTTGTTCCACTAATAACACTTCTTTGTAAACAGCGTACATGTAGCAACCTCCTCTAGATTATGAGTTGTCGGTTTATCCATAATCAATGCAAAAAGATATGAGCTCATAGTTGACCCTTGTTGTAAGCCTATGGTAATTGGAAACTCATCGCTCTTACTAACAATTATTTTTGCTTTTGTTAAAGCTCCGTCATACGAGTTCTTAATGACATAGATATATGTTCTTAGCTCTCCTTTCTTGCCTAAACGGATTAATTCTCTAGGCACTGTATCTTATATTCTTTCAAAATCAATAAAGACCATATGTATCTAAATTCTTTCTGACTTCTCCGTTAACATATAACCTTAATGTTAGACATCATTTGCCATGAAACCAAGTTGATTCTTTGATACTTTTGATTTATTTATATTAATCACTCCATCACTTATTTGAAAATTTCATGGAGTGATTATAGCTTAGTTCCACAGTATTTGGTATAATGTTGGATTTTTCTCTGTTTCTTAACTATGGGTCCTATAGTCCTTCTACAAGCTTTTAACATTTTTTAGTCCTCAAAATTCTATCAAATAATTTGGTCAACTAAGATATACCAATCGCTCCCTTCTATTTCTGCAATTCATCTGAGATTCCATCTAGCTTTAGATCCTTTCCTGTTTTCGTACTGGCTAAAGCATTCTTTATTTCGGTTACCTTTATTCTATGAACATAGCAATTTTATCTTGTCTCTCTGCTAACATCCTCACATAATCTAGAGCTCCTCATATATTCTTCATTTAGTAAATTTCATATTTTGTCTACATTTGTTTGATCTCTTCATTCTTTACGAAGCCTCTTTATAGTTCTTAGTGCATCTAACTTGAGCTCCCAATCATCCTCTTTATTAGTCTTGAAGTGTGTAAACATTTGTCATCCTATTTTGTACTCGCATAATGCCATCATATACTTCTTGTCTGGCCTTTGTCTTGGTTTCATTTGTTGTGATACATCTGAATATCATGGATTTTATTTCTTTGCAACATTTTAAAGCTGACTCTTTCGGATCTTTATCTCATCGCTTCACCACTAAGTTTTATTAGATTCCCATAGGACTTCTTTTCCCACTCATTTTACATAGTTGTCTATTGCATCCCACATTTATATAGGCTCTATTCCTAGAACTCACATTCCTTCCTTTTATTAGTTGATCTTTAAATAAATAATATTTATCCCTTTTGATCAACCATAATATCTTAGGGTCCTTTTTATTATGATTCTCTCTCTCTCTCTCTCTCTCTCTCTCCCTCTCTCTCTCTCTCTCTCTCTCTCTCTCTCTCTCTCTCTCTCTCTCTCTCTCTCTCTCTCTCTCTCTCTCTCTCTCTTTCTCTCCAATCTTCTATTGCAATCATCTATCACCATCAACCTATGTTTTTTTTTTGATCGGTAAAAATGTGTCATATATTAATTATAGTATAATCTGTACAAAATACACAACAGAAACAAAATAGTCCCCCAACATAAGTGAAACTCAAGTATCCCATAAAAGACCCCATTTACAATTGAACTCTTCGAACTTCATCTCCTCAAATTCCTTAAAAGTAGAGGCTCAAAAAAAAAAAAAATCAGGGACAAAATCTTATCCACAACCCGCTGAACCGACACCTCCCTATCTTAAAAAATTCTGCTGTTCCTCTCATTCCAAATCGATCAAAGAATAGCAGCCGGACATAAATTCTATAGGATGTCACTCCTCCTTCTTCCCTCCTTCCTCCTTTTCCAACCCCAACTCAGAAGCGCCTCTAACAAAGACTTCAGCATAACCCAGTTCAAATTAAATCTGAGAAAAACAGAATCCCACAAAATCCTGGTGTACTCACAATGGAGAAAAATGTGAGATGAAGACTCCTCCTCCTTCGTACATAAACAACATCTAGAAGCCATCTGCCACTCTCTACTTTTCAAATTGTCCAAAGTTAGGATTTTATCCTCCACAGCAGTCCACAAAAAAAATGACACCTTGGAGGGTAAACCCGAAGACCAAATCAGTTTCCACAGACCTTTCCAAGCCACCCCTTCCGCTAAAAAATTATACATGGAGCGCACAGAATACAAACCATCTTCAGTCCTGTCCCAGATTCTTCTGTCTACATCTCCACTAATATTTACACTATTCACAAGTTCCAATAATCTGATCATCTCCTCTACCTCCCAATCAAAAACATTCCTCCTGAAATCAAGGTCCCATCTCCACCCATCTCCTTCAAAGACTAAATAATCTTGCACCCATGCATTAGCATTAGAAGCTAAAACCCCCACAACTGGAAATCTGTTAATAAGGGCTTCCTCCCCACACCAAAGATCAGAGCAAAACTTAAATTTAAGTCGTCTATTGAACATAACCTTATAATTACAAATAGCTTTTCAAAAACCAGTCCCATGAGAGGATCTATAAGCACGAGTACTCCAACTCCCAACCTCCGACCCATATTTGCAGCTAACCACTGTCCTCCAAAGGTTCCCATCCTCCGACCCAAACCTCCATAACCATTTTAATAAAAGGGCCCCATTGAAACGAATGAGACTTCTCAAACCCAAACCCCCTTCCGCCTTCTCCAAGCAAACTTGCGACCAATTGATGTGATGATATTTCTGTCCTTCCTCGTTCCCTCTCCATAACAAATCTCTGACTCTTCTCTAATCTCTTTGCTACAGAAGTTGGGATCTTCAATAGAGACATATAATATGCAGGAAGATTCGAAAGAGAGCTCTTAATCAAAATCAGTTTCCCACCTTTCGATAAATACCTAGTCTTCCATGCTGCTAACTTCTTCTCAGAACTCTCCACCACTTTTTTACAAACCCCAACAGATTTGTAGGATGAACCCAGAGGAAGACCCAAATAGGTAGAAGGAAGAGTGCCCACCTCACAGCCCAACCAACCAGCTAGCTGATTCAGATTATCAACCTCCCCGACCCCTATCAATTCAGATTTCGCCAAATTGATATGAAGACCTGAAACTGCTTCAAAGCATAGAAAAACGCATCTCAAAGTGCTGATATCAGTGTGATTGGCCCTGCAAAGAATAAGGGTATCATCGGCAAACTGAAGGTGAGATATACTAGGGGCAAATCTAGACACCCTAACACCACTAATTAAACCCATCTCCTCAGAACGGTCAATCATTCTACCAAGACTTTCCACCACTGAAAGGAACAAGAAAGGGGAGAGAGGGTCGCCTTGTCTAATCCCTCTTGTACCATTGAAAAAACCCACCGACGACCCGTTGACCAAAATAGAAAAAGCAGGGGAAGAAATGCAGAACTTGATCCATGAAATCCACCTTGTACCAAAGCCCATTCTCCTCAAAGTATAAAGAAGGAAATCCCAATTCGCATGATCATACGCCTTCTCCAAGTCCACTTTGCAAATCAAAGCCTTATCCTTATTCAAGATAGAATCGATACACTCATTAGCGATCAGCACACCATCTAGTATCTGTCTCCCCCCCCCCCCACCACAAAAGCAGTCTGAGTGTTATCGATGAGTCCCACGACCACCTTCTTCAGCCTATTAGAAAAAACTTTATCTAAGATCTTATATAGGCTCCCAACCAGACTAATCGGGTGGAAATCTCTAATATCCAAAGCATCCTCCTTCTTGGGAATAAGAGCTAAGAATGTAGCATTCACACTCTTAACCACTCTTCCTGAAGAATAGAACTCAGCAAAGACCTCAAAACATCGCCTTTGATCACATCCCAGCAACTCTTATAAAAAGCTACCATCTGAACCTGGAGCTTTGTCTCCCTTCAATTCTGTAACTGCCTCCCAAACTTCCTCCTCAGAAAAAACTTTTTCCAGATCAGCTGCCTCCCCACTAGATAAACTGGCTAGCATCAACCCATCCACCTTAGGTCTAACCACTCTTCCTGAAGAATAGAACTCAGCAAAGACCCCCAAAACATTGCCTTTGATCACATCCCAGCAACTCTTATGAAAAGCTAAAGAAAAGCCATCCGGACCTGGAACTTTGTCGCCCTTCAATTCTTTAACTGCCTCTCAAACTTCCTCCTCAGAAAAAACTTTTTCCAGATCAGCTGCCTCCTCACTAGATAAACTGGCCAGCAACAACCATCAACCTATGTTGCATAGTTAAACTTTCTTCTGAAATTATTTTTCAATAGTTGCATGTTCTAAACCATTCCTTCTTTAGAAAATTTGATTTGACTCGAGTGTCTGAGCATGCCTTAACAAACACGTGTTGACACTACTCTTACACATGAAATTACTTTGCATTTCTCTCCCAAAATCAGTGTTGCATGGACACTTGTCATAAACTGTATAAAGTTATAAAATGTAAGCAAATCTAGCTTTATATATTTTTCTTGGGATTTTTTCTTCATAGACTTTAGGATATATAATTCTTAGAAGTAATAATTAGTTGTTATAGACTGCTAATTGATATTGTGCACAAAAGAAAGAAAGAAAAGAAAATATGGCACTACACAAGTATTTGTGGACTGTTAAAATCCGATGTGTCTCACAAGGACATACCTCTCATTTAGAAGAGTTCATTCATTACTGCCCAAAATGCTTTTTAACATTTTGTTCCAATCCTACTTGGTTGCATATGCATTAACAATCATACAATTGTTAAACACTTTTTCCAGTTATTTTAGTTTGTTTATTTGGAATCATTAATTAGTTCATTGTGGAACTGGGCTTGACTCAGTGAACCCCCACCAAAGTGTTTAAACTCAGGATCGTTCTCTGCTGAATTAATTAAAAAAAAAAAAAAAAAAACCTTGGATCGTTCCGATCCCGAGATGGATCGGGCAATCCAACTCGGGATCGAACGATCCATAAGGATTGGGGTTTTTCTCGGTTCGGAATCAACCCGGGGATCGTCCCCATCCGATCCTGAACACCATGACCCCCACCTATTTTTGGCCTCTAGTTATAGGGATGGAAACGGTTTCAGGCACCAGCAGCTCTTTCATTACTTGGACGAATGTTAAAAATATCCTGTCCTAATACTAATTTAAGTGCCAATGTATTAATATTGGCATCAACTAAATATTGATACCATTACAAGGTTTACCGGCCGGTCCGGTACAAAAGTACCAGACCAACAATCAAATTTTGAAATTTAAAAAAATGGACCGGCGGTACCGGTTGCCGGACTGGCAGTATCGGTCGGGACCGGTTGGTACCAAACCGGTCCAGATCGATACCGATCTGGACCGTCCAGTCTACAAATTCAAAAAATAAAAAATAAAACACCGAGCCGTTCCATAACCTCCTGATACAAAAGAATGTATTGCAACTTGGGCGGTCCGGTCCCGGTATGGACCGGTCCAGAAAACCATGCACCATTATCCGTTTAATTGCCAAAGATTACCGTTAAATCTTTTAACACCTACATCATTATCCTTCATTTCTTTTGGTCCAGAAAACCATGCACCATTATCCTTTTAATTACCAAAGCCTACTGTTAAATCTTTTAACACCTACAGCATTATTCTTCACTTCTTATCTACTGTAATTCTGACATCATTCTTGCCTTTACTTGTAGACCAAGGTTTATTCTCATCAACCTCCTCAGCCACATCAAACTCAACAATAATTTTCCAACTCTAGGTTATCTTGTTGATTATTTTCTGATAACCCACAGGAATGGATAAGCTAAAGGTCTTCCATCTTTGAAAGGCTTATGTTCTATACAAATTCATAGACCTAAAAATGGCTCTTCTTTTCTTTTTTTCTTTATCTTCTAGAACTGGTATTTATTTTATTGCTTTTGAACTAGTACCCTCTCAATTAATGCTTTTGCGTTTCATTCTTTGTGAATCAGTCATATTACATAGAAGTCCAAATGTAATAATGTGCAAAGAAGTTATACAAGAAAATACTAATTCTAACCACTTTAGATGAACCCTTAAGGTTGAATACATGCATGAGATCTAGGTATATATTCAGTCTAACAAAATTCCAACTAAGAAAGTGGATACATATTTGTGTCAGTTCCACCAAAAAAAAAAAAAAATGAAAAGAAATGAAATGAAAAGAAAAGAAAAGAAAAGATTTGTGTTGGAAATGTATTCCAAATCCGTACCCATGCCATGTCATGTTGAACACTGTTTTGGTTTGCTCTCGAAGTAAACAACTTTGAGAGAGAGAAAAAATACCTTTAGGGTTATTTTGGTTTTAGTTCTTTCTTTTCCTCTTGATTGATTTCTATCATTCTTATCCTTTCATCATCAAAAACATGAAAAAGCATTCAAACTGTTATTAATAGAAGTGAATTTTTTTTTTCTTTCTTGTTAAGTTAAAGGAAACATGACAATGGTGATTTTCCTTTCTAGGTAGAATTTGTTGGGGGCCCTATGTGTTGGAACACTCGTACCTTTTCTGCTACCTCTGGTAAAACGTTATATTCAACAGATTGCATTCTCATACCTTCTTTGATTTATCAAGTTAATTATGTGGTTGAGGTTTAATACTTGAATTATAAAATTTTTTACCTTTTTAGGTGGTGGGGCGTTTTGTAATGGACAAAAGATTCATGTGAGTCGAACTGATCAGGTAGATGACTATCTTTTTACTGAAGATCCTTTATAATAAATCTTATCTTTGTTCACTAAAGAATTGAATCCAGGCTTTTCGTCATGTTCCTTTTTTATTTCTTCTCCTTTTCCATTTTCAATCATTAACATTATTGCTTTCGAAGATAGGGGGACCACATCAAATCAGTTTTACAAAATCTGAATCTGAAAAAGGAGAAAGGTTTCTTATCCTTGAAAAGAAAAAAAAAAGGGCAACATATTGTCTCCGAAGATATGATGTATCAAGAATCAATTTTTCCACCCTTCCTTTTCAATATACAACAGAATTAGACCACAAAAAAAAAAGAGTTTTCAGTATTGAGGTGCATTTTGGTGTCTCAATATGGAAAACCATGAAAAATGTTCAAGGAACTACAAAAGGACATAGAAACTTCAAACAATCTTGTTTACATACTAAGATAAACTTAAAATATAATAACCATAGCGTGAAAACTACCATAGT
The DNA here is from genome assembly GCA_031762675.1 of Pachysandra terminalis. Classification (NCBI taxonomy): domain Eukaryota; kingdom Viridiplantae; phylum Streptophyta; class Magnoliopsida; order Buxales; family Buxaceae; genus Pachysandra; species Pachysandra terminalis. Next base: position 3,416 of record JAUPMG010001221.1, on the reverse strand, counting down.
AACCAGCCTTTTGGAGAGCCATAATACATTTTTTTTTTATGAATCACATCAAAGTGTGTGTGTGTATATCATCATCAAATGAGAATAATTTAATGTACAATAAGACCGAGGTGGACTATATAAAGCAAAACAAGGCAAAATGAAACAAAGAAAAATTCCCCTAGACACATGCATGGATCTAGGTCCATAACATCCTCACTCCCCACCCACAATCATATCCTCAGTAGGGACATCAATGAACAAATCATCTCTCTTCAACCCACTCCTAGCTAGCCTATCAGCCAAGACATTAGCCCGTCTAGAAATATGACTAAAAAAACATATAGATCACAGGAAATCTTGCTAGCCTACAAAGGTGTCCGTATCGCCAAGTACTCCTAGTAGAAGATAACATCCTATTGATCACAATCTGAGAGTCCCCCTCCACTACTAAAGAGAGAAATCCATGGGATTTCGCTTCCCTTAATCCAATAATCAAAGCACATATCTCAGCATGAATCGAATCCCCAACTCGTAATTGTCTTGAAAAAGCATGAAGGATGGTTTCACAGTGGTCTCTGAAGATACCTCCAACTCTCGATGGACCTGGATTGCCTAGAGATGAGCCATTGAAATTAAGCTTGATAAGCCCATCCTTCGTCGGTTTCCAGACTACATTGACACTAGTTGCAAAGGGGGATGATCGGGCCACTGCTGCCCAGTCTCTAAAGAGGTCCAACCTCAATAAAAAAAAAAATTACAGGAAGGTTGGCCAAAGTGGCTTGAATCAGGGTAATCCTGCCACTAATAGATAGATGATTCTTTTCCCATGTGGCCAGCCTTTTCTCCAGGTTGCCAGAAACACAATTTCCTAGGGCTGTCTCCTATAGGGAGTCCTAGGTATTTCCATGGGCCAAGCAGGGGGTTACTCATTCCCAAAACAAGAAACTCTAAAATCAGCATATTATAAACCAAGGAAAACCAGAAAAACAGATGGTATAGCAAGGCCACTAAAACCAAACCATAATGCACAAATAGCCACCCCTCCTTCCTCGGCTAAGCATCTTGCAACAACTCTATTGATATCCCATAAAACATGAGCTTGCTCCTAGCTGCTCCCTTAGCCAATATCAGCCTTATTTTTGACAGATCTAAGCACATGATGGGACGAGATGTTCAGATCAGCAGCCGAAGACTTTGCTGAACGAATAAGATGACTAAGCCTCCATGATGCAAGCTCGGCCCTCCTCATCCATGCTATAATTTTCCTAGAGGATCTCACCTCTCTAGGGCCAATACACAGTAACAGCATCCTCCTCCCCAGTCTGACCAGTATAAAGATGAAGGATAAGACCATTCTGGTCTTTAAAACTCTTCTAATTCCCGAATCTCTAGGATTTCCCAATGAGCAACCATCAAAGTTCAGCTTGACCCTCCCCACTCTTGGAACCGTCCAAGCTACCCCATAGGTAATGGTAAAAGGCGAAGAGAATACAATCTCCTGTATGTGAAAATGAAGATATTAAGTTTCAATCACTTAAGAAGATGGGGTAGGTTATTTTTATGTGTTTATTTTTTTATGGATGAATTTTGGATGTATTTTTTTAATTAATATATATGAAAAATATGAATTTAAATAGCCAATTATAATAATTGAAAAATCTATGTAAAAATGGTTTTGAAGAGATTTAAGGTTTCAATCACTTTAGTAATAATATTGTGTCCCTATTAGTATCTTTTGATCTATAATACAAATTTAGGATTCCCGTGCAACTAATAATATGCAGCATCTTGGTAGGATCTGGATAAGTGGAGCGTTTCTCTATTTATTTAAGCATTTTTAATTGTTTTTCATTTTTTAGGATTTTTATAATTTTTTAAAACTTTTTTGACTCAATTTGGACCCAAACCTGTCAAATGATTGGTATTGGACCTGTATCATCGAGTATCAGTTGGTATCTCCGATATGTATTTTTATTGGTCCTAAAAGATATAATTCCTGTTACTGAAGTTTTAACCTCGCCTGAACCTAGTATTTTGTTGGTGCTAATATGTTCCCTATGGGTTACATAATTGCCTTAGGCTTACTTCGCTCCTAGAAACTTTCTATGAATATATACGTTTGGGCTTTTACATTGGAAGTGCCTGAGGAATAATTACTTGGTATTTCCAGTATTTATGAAGCCTAGTGTTGTATCACATCTTGTCATTTAGCTTATTACTGAAATTGGTTAAGTTTTATATATTTGTTGACGTACCATCTAATACTCTATTTTGGTTTTTCTTTTTAATATTTAAAGGCTTACCTTCTTTCACATGTTCTTAGGTGGAGCAATCTCTTCTTGTGACTGGGTTTGGATATGAACATGATGATGCATGGGCTACCAACATAGAATTATTCAAACAATTTACTGACGTCAGCAGGGTGCATCTTTTTCTTGTCTGATAAGTGATAAGATATAGCTAGAACTTATTACTTCATACATCAAATATATTCAACTTTGTATTATGTATAACAGGGCGTGAGAAGACTTGGTGCAGCTGCAGTGGACACGTGTCATGTGGCTCTGGGGATTGTAGAAGCTTACTGGGAATATCGTCTAAAACCATGGGATATGGCTGCTGGCATTCTGGTAATGTTGGCTATCTCTATACTTTCTGAAAAAGACACTCCAATTTCACAAATTGTTGTACTAGACACCATTTGAAACACACATTTATCTAGAAGGCTGTGTCTGGAAACCTGGATTGTGGGAGAATAGAAAATAAAATGCTAGGGAAAATACTCTCCTTTTTAGTTGAAGAGATAGGGTTAAGGATTGTTGAAGAAAAATAAGTTAGAAAATTTCTCTTTGGGGACCAAAACCTTTCTTCACAAAAGGTGGAGATTTTGAAAGAAAATGGAAGAAAGATGGGAATTGGATTGTTGTTTCCTTGTGTTTCTCATCTTAACCAAACACTTGAAAGGTGGGTGGGTGTGGTGGTAGTAGTGGTGGTGGTGGGTGGGGGTAATAAATCATATAGAAACAAAATCCTAAGAGAAAGAAATCAAACTTACATCAGGAAAAGCCTATTATGATTATTATTATTATTTTTTTAATTTTTTTATTAGTAATGCTCCATGCTAAAAATCTTATTGTGTGTGTTGGGTGGGGGGGGGGGGGGGCCCCAATGGGGTTCTGTTGTTTTGTATCACTATATCTGAAAAAGAAATCATATAGAAGCAAAACCGTACCAGAAAGAAATCAAGCTTATGTCAGGGAACACCCTAGTATTAAATCTATTTCTTTAGCTTGGTCCATGGTGAGAATCTTATTTTGAGATTTCAACTTAACAAAGAATGAATAGCTCTATCCAAAAGTCTATATATATGTACTCAAGTATATGGTGGGGAAAAAGAGATGTAAAAAGGTGTAGTAAATATGGTGATTCTGCAA